>JAJTUC010000017.1:263335-443524 GCA_036971365.1 Dactylellina leptospora | reverse complement strand
AATTTTAAAAATATTAAATAGGTATCTAAATTGAATATAGTTCTTTAAATTTATAAAATAATAATATATTTTATAACTAATATAATACTATTTTTTTTGGTATATAAATATGAAATAAAAATCCTTTTTAATATAATAAAACTAATGTTATTAATAAAAACTAAAAAAAAATATTTATAAGTAATTGTTAATAAAATAACTTATCTAAACAAATATTTACCAAAATTAAAAAATTTATAAAAAAAAAAAAAAATAGTTTTCTTTTTTGTTATTAAAAAAAAATTATTATATTATAGGTGATAAAATTTGGTTAAAAAATAATAAATTAAATAAAAGATTCACCCCAATATTTACTTTTTAATAATTTAAACCTTTTAAAATAATAATAGTTTTTAATAAAAATATATATTAACTATATATTATATAAGTTATTTTTAGAAAATGATTAATATTAATAAAATATTTAATTAATAAAAATAGATTATGATTATACTACTCATTTAACTTTTTTTAAAAAGGAATAATCTTATTACCAATAAATAATACTTTTTCACTAAAAAATACTAAAAAATAAAAATATATTATTTTACTTATATTTTTTTATTTTTTACTTATATTATCATTAATATATAATTTAAGAATTTTTTATAAAAGATTATTATATTATATATACACCTATTTTTTTTTTATTCAATTTTTGTCCTTACTCTAGTAAGGTACTTATAGTGGTATATAGTAGTAATATATAGATAGCATGCATATAGGTAGTCTCTGGGGACTAGCCCCACTTAGGAGAACTTAGGCAATATAATTTCCTTCTCACTGAGCTCTTCACAAACGCCACCCATTGCGTTGGGTTCTTATGTCCTTCATAAGTTCCAAACCGAATTTGGTTATCTGGAAATTTTCCTGAGAGCCCTCCAAGCGGAAGGAGTAACGTAATCAATAAAGAAAATCTTACGAGATATTTGAGTATAATCAGATTGCTGGCGCTCCAACTTTTGGTGATTTTCGGCATTTCGATTGGCGAGAAGCGAAGGAACTTGGTTTAGGATAATGGGGTTCGTTGACACAAGTGTCTGATTTTAATCAGCGATTTCAACATTATACCTTGCCTTTCATGTAAAATACTCTTTGAAGTCAAAATATAAGCCACGGCTAAGAGCGCCCCTCATTGGAGTTGTTGTTGTTTTATAATAGTTTTAATTCAAGATTTCAAGTTAGACTGCGCTGCAAAGCTGTATCCTAAGACCCGAAATCGTTCTTACAACCTGTCCAACATGTTCAAACGTACTTATAAGCGTGCGGGGACGATCGAGTTTCAAGTTCGGATTGGATTGGAATTCTAATCGAATTCCTAATCTCGAAACCCAGATCCGCCCTAACAATCCACCAAAAAATGGCAGTCCAATACTCACGGGGTGATATAAGGCCTGTGTTAAAATCAAAGACTTTATATTATATAATGATATCCATTATTTATGATAACGAGCCATACGCGATCTAAAACCAAAGCTATTAAATTCTCTAAAAATTTACCTCAAGGTTTTCGAGCTTCGAGTACAATAAATAGGTACATAGTTTCTTTGGATTAACTACCTTGGGTTGTGGACCACCGGGCTGGATCTGAAATGAATATTCATTGTACTCGAGTATACAATTCCAGGATCGTTTATCGGCGCCCACACAGCCGAGCCAGCCATTGTGTTAGTTACAGCTATCTCGGCTACGAATATATAAACTATCATGCCTTTCTTACCCAAAATTGAAAAGAAAAAAAAAGAGAAGGGAGGGAGAAATAACCATTTCTACGAGAGAGTAAATTGCGCGAAATCGATTCGAACATCCAACACTTAGACCCAATCGGTTTCTAGAAGTGCAGGCAAGAGCTGCGGTCCTCAAACCCTGGGAACCAACTACATACTCGAAACCAGTGTCTTGGGTGAACTTTAAGAATCGACATATATCATACATCTTTACTTCTCTACCAAGACGGGGTTACGTATAGGCCACGGGCATATCAGTTGAACTCACTTGGTCCCGCGGATGTATAAATTCTACTCCATGGGTTATTTAACTCGGAAGAGCTCGTGGTGTAACTGGAAACACACAGCTTCGCATATCGAAGGATGTGGCAACACTCCTTCATAGTCGGAAGGAGTTCTTGGTTCGAATCCAAGCCTGCTCATATTCAAATTTCTCTTTTTGCTCCTCCCTCTCTCTTTGAGAATTTAAATTTCATTTATAAAAGGGGGGCTTGCGCTTTTTGTTACACCGCGCCTTTGTCTTGTATGTTAATCGGGCGCGTTAGTTCACATTGGCAACTTGTCTCATGTGGATGCGGGGTTCGTTGGCGTTTGTCTGGGGAACAAACACTATCACAGCCTCCAATGCGCAGTTATGGATAGATATCGATAGAGATCTAGATGGCAAGGGGGAAATCGTATCAAAAGTCTGTAGTGGCTATGCAAGATACGATCAGGGCACACAAAGATCGTTATCATTGTTTCGATAGCTCTTCCACTTGCTGATTCCAAGCTTTGAAAGCTCGTTTGGATCCAAATGGATAAGTCCTCACTTGCAACCCCGAGTTGATAAGTGCTCAGCCACAAGTATGGCACAGAATGATAGAGGCGGTATCAAACCCCCATACCTCAAATGTCTATATCCTGAGCTTTATGGTCTTACGAAGCGTCACAAATTCATACCTTCATTGAAAATTCACGCCAAGTTTCCAATTCACGCGCTCTTTATATTAGCATTGTCGACTTTGCAAACCGGCCCAGTGGTGTAATGGTAACGCGACCACGTATAGAATGCGGTAGATGACGGGTTCGAGTCCGGTCCTAGGCCATCGAGTCTGTCCCCCAATAATATATACAATCTTTTGAAAATGACTTTCACGATCCTCGTTAGTTCTGTTGCACTTGTGGCTTTGAATTCCGTGAAACGGGCCAACCGAGGTGGCTTACCTGGTCAGGACTTCGTTGGTAAGATGTCAAACAGTGCATCATTATGCCGTTGGTGGAACTGACAGAACGATTATATCTATTCCAAACAAGAATTTAAAATCACAGTTCTCATTGTCAGGATTAAGTAAGTATATATACCCAATCTTCGGTAACAGCTAGATGATCAAAAAAAAGGTCTTGAGGTGCAGTTGGCGCACGCTCTTCAGCTATTGTGGAGAAGACGGTTCGACCCCGTACGCGGCCACATAGATCACAAAACTTTTAAACAAACAGATCATGTCGCCTAAAAGGTAAAGGCGCCCTTCATTTAACGGGAGTCACGGTTCGAATCCGTGCGTGATCATACATGTATAGAAATGAACTTTTCTTATCTTTTTTTTTTTATCGTACGAAGGAGGGAACGAATCCAGCTATTAATATAGTAAACTTATCACTATCGTAAACACTGCGCTTTCGTACATGCCCAACGTCGCAGAACATCTATGAAGACCCTATTATACAGTCCCTCTAAGCTTCAACAATAAAAATAAATAAATAAAAAGTATCACCACTCAAAAGTAATCACTTCTTACCCCCAACCCCGCCCTTGCCACCTTCATATCCATCAACATCATACTCCTCCCCATACCTCTCCAAAACATCCCTCAACTCTTCCATCTGCGCCCTCTGGTCCTTCGTCGGCACATCGTAAATATCCTCCCAAAGCATCCCGATAGCCGGTTTCTTCTCCCTCTCCGCATTATTAAACGCCTTCAACACATCCTTTCTCAACTGTTGTCTTAACACTGTATCTTTATCCTGGTCCCACCAATTTCTCAATTCCATGAATTTACGTAATCGTGTGATGGGGTTATCCCGTCGTTTCCAATCTTCTACTTCGACACGCGCGCGGTAGGCGAAGGAGTCGTCGGAGGTGGAGTGGTGGGAGACGCGGTAGGACATGGCTTCGATTAAAACAGGCTTTTGCTGTTCGATAGCGATTTTGCGGGCTTCTCGTGTTACCTTATAAACGGCCCATGTCTAAAATAAGAATTATCGTGTAATTAGTACATTTCAATTCTGAGGGTTGAATATTGGTGTATATAGTGAACTTACATCGTTACCGTCAACTCGAATTGTGTCAATACCGTATCCCACACCTCTACTAGCAATACCGTCACCTTTATACTGCTCCAAAGTCGGAGTACTGATAGCGTAACCGTTATTTCTGCAGATGAAGAGGGTGGGGCAAGCTCTTGTAGCTGCGATATTCAGAGCTGCGTGAAAGTCTCCTTCAGAAGCGGCACCTTCACCAAAGTATGTGACTGCACAAGCTGGCGTTCCTTCCATCTTGAGGGCGTCTGTGAAATGTATCCACGTCAGTCAAACACGCCGAGAGGGTTCAAGGTGACGTTTTCAACTTACATCCAGCGCCGGAAGCATGTGGTAGCTGCGTCGCTAACGTTGAGCTGATGGGATGCTATTTAATCGACCTTGTCAGCACTCTCTCTCCATTCATTACTATCCTTCTGCAATTGTTCATCACTCATTCCCCGTCTATCACTCATATCCCGAATAATAATCAAAATAAATGAGAAAATACTCACAAAATTCAGCTTTTTACTGGCATAATGAATCGGCATGTTCCTTCCTTTGCCGTGGTCCTTGCAGTTCGAGAAACACTGCGCCATGAACTCATCCAGCGAGTAGCCGCGATACATCAAAACACCGGCCTCCCGGTACTGCGCGTAAATCACATCCTGCTCGCCGAGTGCTGCGGCACTTCCAACGGCGATACCTTCTTCACCAGCGTTCACGATATAAAAGCTGATGCGGCCCTGTCGTTGCGAGTCGTACATGATCTGATCCATGATTGAAACTATAAAATAAAATAAAAATAAAGGTTAGTGATATGGTCTATATTATTGTACTAAAGGGAATGGTCTCGACTAACCGGTGACCATGCTGCTGTACATCTTCAGCGTCTCCTCCTTCATGTTATCGAAATCGATACCGTGCGTTTCATCGATAATTTGACCTTCGGTGTCCATGACCCGATACGTGTCGATCGCCTCCTTGGGATCTTGTTGACGGAATACCAGCCTATTCGTGAACTTCGAATTGATCGCACCGGGGAAGACGAGCCTTCACATACCAAAAGATACCATTAGCATAAAACCCACACCACCCGAAAACCAACATATATCCAATAAAGATAAAATCACCAATTCAAAAGATAAAAACATACCTATCGCTTCCGTGCCGTTGCCTAACCGGCCGGACGGTACCAGCTCCGCCATCACCAACAGTCATAGGCACCTCCTTCGTGCCCTCCGGTTCTCTGGGAGCCTCCGAAGTAGCGGCGGC
This sequence comes from Dactylellina leptospora, assembly GCA_036971365.1. Taxonomy (NCBI): domain Eukaryota; kingdom Fungi; phylum Ascomycota; class Orbiliomycetes; order Orbiliales; family Orbiliaceae; genus Dactylellina; species Dactylellina leptospora. Next base: position 438,206 of record JAJTUC010000017.1, on the reverse strand, counting down.
TGCAGAAGAAGGAGAAGTGCCAGATGCGAATCTCCGATGTTGCAGGCAGGGGATGCATCGATACGAAGCTATCGACCGAGATGATCTCGGTACTAACGAGCGTCGAAGGGGCGCTGCGAACGACATGTTTTCGTACCTTTCCAGCAATTGAACTGGATAGGGGATTATCGAAGGACGGAGTGATAGTGAGGAAGGATGGCGGGTCGATTACATTGCGGGAAGGGAGGAGGAAACGGCGGAATTGGAGAGCTAAGCTTCTGGTGGCAGGGAGAGCGTGAGAAGAGGTGGAATCCGGGGAAGTTCGATGAGCTCGCGGCAGTGCCAAGGCCGACGCATGCCGAATATCAACGGCGCCCTCAAACGGCGACACTCCGAATTGCACGAATAGACCTTGTCAAAATGTATTTTGTAAATGATCATTACTGTTACCAAAGTATTACATTATCGCATTGCTCTTGTCGAGTAACCGTTCTCTCTATCATACAAAGAACGTGCCATCTTTTCCCCACCAGAGAACTCCGAAGAACCTAGTCCCTACCGTCACACGCAAACAATACAGCGCCTGAAAACAATCAAGAATGACCAGCATTGATATATCTAGCATGACAAATCGCGTTTAAGAAACCGCCGAACCCGGTGGTTGCTTCGCAGGACTCGCGGCGACGCTGTTGCTACCACTTTTATCGCCTTTCTTCCCACCCAAAATCGACATGGCAAACGACGACCCGTAGGACTTCCTCAGACTCTTAAGTCTCTTCCACCTATTCTCATCATCTTTCCTGTGCTCTTCCTCCGTCTTGTGCGGGGTCACGGCAGCCGTCTTGGGTCGAGCAGGGGATGGAGCCGCTACTAGGTTGCCCGGAATAGCGCTCTTCAGTATTCGTAACAGGATTTCCCAGCCCGCGTGCTCTCCGGTCTGCGATGCAGCGTTAACCCAGGGGCAGTACTATAGTAAAGTTAGCATCATGTAGTCGTCCTTTAACAAAAGCCGTAAACTTACATCGCGATGTTCGTCCACCACATTAAGGCGGGACATGCTGCTGAATTCGTCCCCATCTTCTTCTGTGACACTCGGGCGCTTTGTAAACAGCCAGAGGCCGAGACGGCGGAAGCATGCGTCGCATTTGACCATCTCGACAGAAGACTCGTTGTCGTCTTTGGCCCAGCCAAATAACGCCATGATGAGTGCGTTCTGTCTCAATTGGTCTTGCGGCATGTCTTCCGGTAGGTTCAAGGCCGAGACGTCGACCTCGGCTGGTTTGGTGAGGTTGATGACCTGTTCATCATCGGAGAGGTTGGAGAGGGATTTGTATCGTGCGTAGAATCCGGTTCTGGCTTCAGTCGCTGGCTGTAACGGAAGTCGATAAATTGCTTCTACAGATTGTTAGTCTTGGAATTATACTCCACCAACGGGGAACATACTATCACAACCGCGTTTTTTCCAAAGACAGCCCTCCTCGTGACCTTCGACGATAAGTTCTTCGTACTTTGAAACCAAAGCCTCGAGTTTATCCTTCTCTCCCTGAACCGCTTCGTCGTCGTCGTCGTTTTCCTCGCCATCCACATCTTCAGCGGTAACCTCAAACCCGTCGAAGTCAACCTTGACAACCAACTCGCCACCGCAGTGACTAGTACATCTGACCCTGTTCTTTCCGTTCTGCATGCAAACCCATCCCCTCTTCGCCCACGCGACTTCGTTCACCCTCTCCGGCTTCGAACTCCAACTCGAAACCGATCTGAACGTTTCCAACCTCTGCAAAAACTCATTTCTATCCCAGGGCGCGTACCGCGCAGCGGCGACTTTGATAGGTTTCGGAGAGGTACCACCGCTGCCATTAACACTGGGAGCAGCTGAACCCGCGCGTGGTTCCGCGCTTGGAGTCGTCGGCCTGGAAGGCGGTGCCATGGATTTATTATTCCTCGCGCGTTCCTGTTCGACCCTTCGTCGTTTGCGGATGGACTCGTCGATGAGTGATGATAGACTACCGCTACTCTTCGGTTGCTGATAGAGTGACTTCGTAGGTGTTTTCGAGGGATCTAGGGAGGTCGATGATGTGTCGTCCTTGTCGGGGAGAGTTGAAGGAGTGGAGGACGGTGCGGTAGACAAGGACGTGGCACTGCGATTTGTCGCATTGTGCAGGAGATTGTGAATCTTCCGCTTTGCGGTAAACATTTTGAGTATCCTTAAATACAACTACGGCCAGAAGACGGCGTAAATAGCAGCGGGAGAACGTGGATTGGTGTGATGGGCAGAATATCGCTGGAATCGCTGGGGACTGCGGATGAGGTCGACACCCTGCACCCGATTCACCTTCCCGGTTGAGAGGATGTTCTATTTCGGTGATATACGTAACAAGTATATATCTAGACCGATATGATCGATACAGACTGGCGGGACGAGGCTGGCGGAAGGGAAAAAGATGGGAGAGGGAGGGGAGAATGGATAAGAACGCAGATGTTTTGGTTGGTGGTCCGAGCAGGGGCGCACTCGCTTGCAGCATGGCAACCATCCAACTTCCTTTTTGCAGCTTCAACGTCAGTTCAACTTCCATTCTCCATCTTCAACATCCCCCATTCCACCATGATCACAAGAAAACCAACCTCATCGCTCCTCAGCCTCTGCTGGCGCTGCCAACTGAAACCCTCCCGGCCTCTTCTCCTCCCGCGATCTTTCCATTCCGCCGCTTCCTCAAACTATGCCACCCCTCTACCCCTCGGCGGGACAGCAGCCGGCCCGCCTCCCGCCCCTCCAATCCCATATCCCGAATACACCTCCCGCGACCGCCTCCGTCAAGCCGCAATCCCGAAACCTCGCACAGAGCGCTTCTGGGAGAACGTCCACTTGAAGCTTATCGATGACCGTTACCAAGTCCATCTCGACACTCGCGCCATCAAAACCGCGTCGAAGCGGGTTCTCTCCCTCCCCGTCACGAAACCCCACCTCGCGCACGCGATACAAGTAGAATGGGCCATCATGCGTACCTCGAAGGAGGCTTTGAAGTCGCAATATATACCCCTCACATCACTCGCCTCCCGGGCGATAGATCTAGAAATGGACGAGAAGGAAGGGAAGACGACGGATCCGGTGGAAGAAGGCGAAGAACAACTTAAATCTACAAGGGACCAGATTGTTGATTTCGTCATGGGATATCTGGATACCGACACTCTCCTCATGATCAGTCCCACACGCGGCGGTCACCTCGCCGGTAAAGGCGAGACGCAGCTGCGGGATAGACAACTCGAAGCCGCCCACAACATGATCGAATGGGCGCAAGAGTCCATTACCGCGTCGGATGGCGAAGGCAACCTCGCGTTCGAATTATCAGACGGCGATCACGGAATACTCCCCGCCAGCCAGTCGGATCGAACCCGAGATACCATCAGAGAACTAGTGTCGACATTCTCTCCCTGGGAGCTAGTAGGACTCGAATGCGCCGTCATCGTTAGCAAGAGTCTACTCATCGGATTACGACTGGTGATGGAGAATAGACTCGGTGGACCGATGAAATGGGACGTCGAAGAAGCCGCGACAGCGTGCAACCTCGAAACAGACTTCCAGATTGAACAATGGGGTCTCGTCGAAGACACGCACGACGTCAACCACGCCGATCTACGTAGGGGGCTCGGAAGCGTGGTGCTACTAGTATCAGAACTCCATTTCCCGGACCAGACACCCGAGAAGGAATAAATATATCATCTCTAATTACCTGACCTGTTACTTCAATAATACGGTTTACAACGAAGCTCGATTAATCTCCTTCTCCATCTCCGCCGCGAGCATTCTGGTCTCCTCTTCCATATCATCCATACTCCTAGGCGGCCGAAGCGTGCTCTCCACCACCAGTTCCTTCTTCGATTCTTCAACCGCCTTTCTTTGTCGTTGGATTTCGAAGAAATTACCCACGTTGCCCTCTGGGCCTTCGAGGTGGGTGTAGACGTCGTCTATCGACGGGAAGTCGTCGAGCTTGCGGGGGATGATGTGCGTGTGGACATGCGGAACGCTGAACAGAATACCAGAAAACCCCATCAACATCAAGCATATAAAATTCATGTATAGTGACTGTAGACTCTGCAAAGGAATGGGTAGATAGATTGTATATAGATCAATGAATAATAAATACCTTTGCCCAGCCGATCCACCATCTTGAATCGCAATCGTAGCGCCAGTGGTACCGTAAACCCTCTCGATGACTACGTTTATATCAGCTCCACCATCACTTCGCTTATATGTGTGACCTGCAAATTAGCGGTAACGTACCCTTCGCGACTTTCTGGGTGGTCAGAGCATGGTCGATGACTTCATCACTCGTCATATCGTTATATCTCGGGACAACCCTCAACGGACAAACGAGTACGTGACCGGGTAGGATCGGTTTGATGTTTACAATAGCCACTAATGCATAAGTTTTGTTAGGGTTTGAAGCTAATTTTACTGTTTTGTTTAAATCGGCGGGCGTACTCGATAATCTTGTTCTGTAGAATATCTGAAACGAGGGATTAGTATGATATTATATGAGTGTGCTTATGGTTCGTACCTGCGTGGTGACCTTGAATGGGCCGAAGAAGATTTCCGGGGTCGTCATGGTGCGAAGGTACCCCCCTCCAACTCGACTACCTTGTTTCAATCGGAAGTGGCAGTTGGCGATCGAGACCGTTCGAAGAGGGTGGGCGGGTTATGATCGAATCGAAAGGGGAGGGTTGGGTGTATAGTTGGGTGAGCGAAGGTGACTGACGAGGTTTCGCGAAAGCGTTGTGAGACAACGTCGACATCCAACACTCGTCAATTCATTCATTGCGAGAATTCGCGAGAGCCGACGTCGCGTGATAACGTTACGTCGTGCTTGCCGATGTTTAATCAATATACACATAAGCTTACTATACACTCTTTTCTGGAAGAGAGTCTGGTTCGAAATCATGGATGTTGTCAATAACGCATGAAAGAAACTATGGACGGGTTTGTCGAATGTTATAACATGTTATTCCAACTTTATAGACATGTTGTGATGTTCTAACTCAACGGATATGTGATATCGTTGGAAAACCCTCGTGACGATTCACGATCCATCGAGCGAGCTAACTAAAGGGTTACCGTCGATGTTGGCGGCGAGAACGACAGAAACGAATTGATGCAACTTTAGCGTTCTCAAAAAATGTTGGAACCGCATGTACATTACGACTCACGATGACAATTAAATTTAATCTTCAGAAGCTTTCGGACACGCGGTAGTGAATATGTGAAGAATATACGCATTCATGCACGATGAAGTATAGTAGCGGAGCTGAATTCTGTAGTATACTAAGAACTTCAAGGTTTAGGAGCGGGTATCCGCAAGCCACACGTGACGCCGAATATCGGCTTCGCCTTACAAAAATATTTTGATTGAATCGTAAAAGCGCTGAGCTCATGTGTCTCCGGATCCAGACTTATAAATCCTACCTCCATCGTCATATCCATCCGACGAGCTCGTCGTGTGTACAAAAATAAGATCCAGACCGAGAACCCAACGCGCACATGGCAGAATCTCCATCCAGCGACGGCGAAACAGGTAAACAAACAAAAAGAAAGCCTCAACGGTGATAGACACTCAAAAATTCCTATTCTCGTTACTCGATCTTCGTCAACATCTACGAGAAAGGAAATTACAGATCCCTCCGTGTCAGATAGGCGAAAAACAACAATAAAACGAAAAAATATTTTGACACATTCTAAATATACAACGGAGGACGTAAACAGGTATTACCACTACTAATCGAACCTCCGTCCTGCCTTCCTTCATCAGGCTAGTCTCATCTCACGGATGTATTTATATATCCTGGTAAAGGGAAAGCATCAGAATCTAATCATGGTAACAACGTAATTTAACCTCCAGAATACATCTCTGCGGCTGTGCAAAAATACTCCTTCCCCAAGTTTTCGCTTGGTCTAATGTTAAAATACCATGTCCCCATGCCCACCTAACATCCCATGTCTCGGCGTTCAAAAACAGGTTAGTACCCAATCCGGCATGTCGATGAGTTAAAACGGGTTTACCATGTGCACATGGGAAATCCTAGAAACATCCCGCGGGAAAGAGGGAACAGCGTGATAATAGTGATATAGGTTAAAAGAGCCTCGTCTCCGTGATTTTCGAAATCCGGTAGACGGAAATATTTTTATTTTCTATAGAAAAATTATTCTATAATGTAGATGAGGAAAGAAGTATGCGGATGCGTATACAGGTATACGCCGCGCATGTGCTTTTTTGGTTATGAAAATATGATACAGACGGTTTCTTTCGATCAACCGGTAGGAATCAATCCCAAAGGCTCAATCCGACCAAAAGAACCAAATGATATTTGTGAAAAGGGTGTGTTTGGTCACGAGCAAAAAAATTCCCGTTGCCGGTGTCCAAGAATGAAGAGAAATTAAGACACAAGAAAAATAAATAAAAAATGTCCACAGAACGCCGAATCCATCGGGGAATCTAGTACAAAAAATGGAAACAAAAAACACACGAGATATGGCGTAAAATCATAATGGCATCATGGTTGTCTGACAAGAATCAGATATCTGATTCATGTCATTTTTTGGAAAATACTAAGAGAGGGCTCTTAGTATTCCCAATGCCAGGAGATTTTGATGCGGCCTTCTGCTTCGGTTCCAAGGATACCAAGGAAGGCATTTCTGCAAATGTCCAAGTCATTTTCACCAGGCTGAGGAAGAACGTTAGAATGATACTTTTAGAAGAGCGGTGGGGGAAAACTTACGCATCCAGGGCACTTGTCTTTGACGGTGTAGACAACGCCGTACGGAGCCATGTCGGTGTAGATGCGGACCTTCTTTCCGCACATTGGATTGTTGTTCGGGTTACCACCGTCCAAGGGAGCCATTTTGAGAGCGCTCATGGCGACAATGTAATCGTCATTGCTGTTGGTCTCACCGCACGACCCGAGACCGCAGTCGTAGTATGTTCCTTCTCCTTCGAATCTCTCGCCACCGGTAGCTGGTGATGTTGGCGCAGCGGCAGCGGGACTGGTGGTTGTGACAGGAGGTGGAGGTGGAGGGGTGGTGGTAGTGGTAGTTGGGGCAGGTGGTGGTGGTAGAGGGGTGAATGCTGGAGTGGTTGTTGTAGTGGAAGAAGTGGTGGTATCCGGTTCAGGAACAACGAGAGGGATGACATTTGTAGGCAGAGCTGCGGGAGTGAATGTGCTGCTCTCCGATGTCGAAGTTGTAGTGGGAGGAGGGGGAGGGGGAGCCTCTGTAGTAGACGAAGACGTGGTTGAGGATGACGAAGAAGAAGACCTCGTGGTAGTCTTGAGAGTGGTGCTGTGCTTACTCGTCTTCTTTGAAGTAGTAGAAGCGACCTTCTCCACCGCCGCTGGGTCTACGTAGACGGTCTGGTAGACGTATTCCACCTCGACGACTTCCTGGGTCTTCGTAATGACGACCAGGGCCCGTTTATCATGGGGATGCTTGTGGGCGTCGAGATGGCGATGGTGGAGATGCCTTGCGTGCGCCACAGGAGCGGTGACGAGAGCGCCGAGGGCAGCGACAGCCAAAGAAACCTGATATAATCCCTTCATCTTGATCTTTCGTTCGTATGTATATATTTGTCGGATTGAAAGTGTAGAAACTTGTATTTATGATCACGCTGGCGCAGAATAGTCGAGTAAGGAATGGCGATAGTCGGTCGCAGACTGGCTCACGTCGCTGACGTTTGAAACAAATAAGGAGCGTAGGCACTGGACACACACTGAAAAGGAATGACGGCGTATCTTGCAGAACCGAAAGATCGGATTGTGGGTCGGATGAAGGGGAAAAGGAAACAGATAAATAGCAGACGGGGAGGAAGCCCTTTTATTGCTCCTCCGCGCACGGATGATTCTGATATCCTCGTATGTCCCTCGCTGCTGCTGCCCAGGTGTGCGTGCATGGCCGGGGGGGCTTCCAACTGCCCCCTTTTCGCTCTCAGGTTGCAACCAACAGCCCCGCGGCATTGGCACTCGCACACCCTCCCAACAGGCCTTCCTTGTCCGACGGAGCCAATGAATATCGCTCGCTGTGACAAATTCTTCGGACTAACTGGCGTACCTGCGTCGTCCGGCTCAATGCGATTGGGTCAGGCCACAAGGCAGAGCACGTTTTGTGGATGTGCGCCTTGGGATTGGTAGACAAAGACGAGGGACAAAGACGAAGCATAGCGGACAGGCGAGTAAGTCGAGGCCCCGTCATCCCGCTTTGTCGGTCGGGCCATTCACCGGATTCCAGATCACGCCTGCAGATAGCTTGATGGTGGTGGTGGTGGTGGTGCTTTGCAGTTGATCGAAGCGTCGACTGTCGCTTCATCCTCCCATCCCTTGTTCTCCCTCTCCTCCTCTCTCTCGCCCTCTCTCGCCCTCTCACCCCCCATTCCTGCCCTCCTCTCCTCCTTCATGCTCAGCCGGATACGCAGGCTTATCGACACCTCTCGCATTGCTGTTTCAAAGCGTCCGTCGACTGCGGCCTCCGATTATAGCAACCTCCTGTGTTGGTAAGCACGCAAGGGGCTAGCCGAATCTCTTCATGTCGCCTGGACACTCCGCTTCCAGTTGGCCTAAGCTTCCAGAACCCTCCAAAACGACAAAACAAGGGCGATTAGAAGAATAATTCGCGCGATAGCGAACAATAAATGCGTAGTATAGTACAGAGGGAGCGCTAAGCCGTGCACAACTTTGGTAGAGGGATACCGTATCCAGAGATCCGATGTAACCAGACAGAAAAACGCCAACCTTAAAAACAAAAAAGAAAACTTGTGTACAGTGGGTTTATTCTCCGTTTCAGTCGACCATGTCCGCATCACCATCGACGTCCAATTTCTTCTTCTTATCCTTCTTGGACTTTTTTCGCTCGTTGCCATCCGCGTTGTCGGCGTGTTCTTTTCTCTTCTTGTGCTTCTTCTCCTTCGAGTTAATCTCCTCTGGTGGCACAAAGTCCTTCTCGCGTTCCTTCCGTCTCTCCTCCTTCTTTTCGCGCTGCGCTTCTTCCCGTTTCTCAGCCGCAGCTTGCTCTTTCTGTGGTTTCGACAAAAAGTACTCTCCAGACTCGATTTGCAGATCCACCTTGGACTTCTCTTGCGCTGGTGGGAAGGGCTGCATTGAACAAATGTTAGCAAAATGCCTTTACAAGTATGTCAATGGCATTATTAACTTACCGTATACACCTTCTTCGATTTATCCGTAACCTTAAACGGCGTCCTTCGCTTGGAAAGTGTCTTTCTCTTGAACTGCGGAAGGAACCGATCCCAACTTTCCGTAGCTAACGCCGGATCTTTTGCCAGCTCTCGCTTGATCATGAGCTCCTGTAAAAGCAAAGTCAATATGCCATCATTTCAAAAGCCAAGCGTGAAGTTCCGACCTTGATATAATAAATTGGATGGATATTCTTCATGCAGTCTTCTACCACACGCCTGATTTCCTTGAGACCCTTGTAGCCTCCCATGGCACTGACCGTCGTTCCCTGAACGAGAATAAAGCAACCGGTAAGAAGTTCCAGCGCTTTCAGGGTCGACCCGTTGGGACCGACTATCCTCTGACGCCTTTTCGCGAATTTTTCTTTGTTTCGTACAAGGGAGCCAATCTTGATTATATCGCATGCGACATCGTCTTCGAGAATTTTGATAGCCTGCGGATTCCTATTAGCGTCTCCTCGAGCCGAGCCATAAAATACCTGACCGTGGAATAACATCATACCTGAGGCGCCGGTACCGACCTCGCTAGTAACTTTATCAGGTCTCTAGCGTTCAATATCGCGGCGGGATCATATGTCTTTCTTGTGGTCTTGACGGTCATGCTGCCTTCCACCACATCCAGAACAGCGTTTACGCCGAGTTTTGAGAGCGTCCGGGTTATCAACGGCCATGCTTCCCGGAGATATTGTTCTCGGTATCGCGGAAATAAGACTTTGAAATCGGATTCCTGGAGGAAAGCGCCGCCCTTATTATCCTCCGGTTTGAATTCTTCGACCTGTGTGTCGCACCCATCGCTGTTAGATTTGCAAAGTTCGGTCCTGTTTATGTAAGAACAGACGATTGATATGGCTCACCTTCCACTTATCGATATCTTCCGTGTCCCACGGTTTGTCGACGTTATGTGTGGAGGGCATTGTGATTGGAACTCTCCGCGGGTGATGATGTGGGTTTGAAGATGCGAAGAAACTCGAAACTTTGCGCGCAACTTTTTCTTTCGACGATTGCACCGCCACATCTTGGACCCTCCCCAGCCACGTGCTCACCAGCCTCACTCCACCTGACAGCTTCGCAACTCAACTTGCACCTTGACGCGTATCCCACCTTCCAGACGACCTCCAAGAGCTTCCCTTCCTCCCTCCTACGACATCCACGCATTGAAACACCCTTCAATTTAACTCCAGGACCTCCTCTGCTTCAATACCTCGGTCTCAGATAGCTCAAGATGTCGAGACGCTACGATTCACGAGTACGAATTCAAACCCCATCTTCCATCCAGCATAGCTAACAGGTACCCCCGCAGACAACCATCTTCTCCCCGGAGGGTCGCTTATATCAAGTCGAATACGCTCTGGAAGCCATCTCGCACGCCGGTACCGCAATCGGAATCCTAGCCACCGATGGAATCGTCCTCGCTGCCGAACGTAAAGTTACAAGCAAGCTGTTGGAACAGGATTCGTCAGCGGAGAAGCTCTACATCCTAAATGAGTACGCCGAAAATTCCCTTAATATCACCGAAAATTATCGTGCGTATAAGATAAAAGCGAGGTCTGATTGTATGCGCGTATAGCAATATGATTTGTGCGGTAGCCGGTATGACCGCCGATGCCAACATTCTCATCAACTACGCCCGGCAAACCGCCCAAAATTATCTCCGGACATATGACGAAGAAATCCCGTGCGAACAGCTAGTCAAAAGATTATGTGATTTGAAGCAAGGTTACACACAGCACGGAGGTCTGAGACCGTTCGGTGTCTCGTTCATCTACGCTGGTTACGACTCGTTAAGAAACTTCCAGCTATACCTATCAAACCCGTCCGGCAACTACGGTGGTTGGAAGGCAACGAGCGCCGGTGCCAATAATGCCAGTGCGCAAAGTTTGTTGAAGCAAGATTACAAAGAAGACTGCAACTTGGAAGAAGCTTGTGAGACCGCCGTCAAGGTTCTTAGCAGAACTATGGATAGCACCACACTATCGAGTGAAAAGCGTAAGTAGTTACTCGCGTCTCTCCTGAGAGGGAATATGACCCTAGCATACACTGTCAGCGTTCGGTTCTCGAGTTTAAACATAACGCTAATATCTTGTTATAGTGGAATTCGCTACCGTCGGCAAGAGGGATGGAAAGATCTATCTTAGTATCTGGAGTGCGGAGGAAATAGACGCTCTCCTGAAGAAGCACGGATTAGGAAAGGAAGAGAAGCCTACGGAAGATTAGATGGCCTTATATTGGACGCTAGAAGACTCGAATGCTAGTATCTAATCTACGAGCGTAAATGCTCTTACAAATATAGCATATACCTGCGTTCTAGAAGACGTAATTTCTCCGAGACGATGACCGAATGAGAATATAAAATACTCAAGCTAGAGAAAAGTCTAAGTAGCCTCGTCTCCAGACTCACAATGTGGAAGAGTATGTCATTACGCCGAGATAATAGACGAACCCTCAGCCTGAAGACGTTAACATGTCTTATATGGAGAATCCCGAGTACCTGGATAAACTCAAAGAGCTTATTTGGAGAGTGGGAGGTCATGATACCCCACTATCGCATCCCATGACCAAATCATATGGTTCGGTCGCTTGTCTCATCGTCGACTCGCAGCTAAGAAAAAGTACTACAGTATGTAGCTGAATAAACGGTTCACGTTTAATCCAAAACCGGACGAAGCAATGCGCTAATTTGATAATAGAAGACTTCTACCATATTTCTTGTATTGGAACTAGCCAATTAGCTTGACCACATGATCTTGAATGTCCCGGAAAACCGACCCCGTGTATTCTGAGACCTGAAGCCCTCGCCGGAAATGTACATACTCCGCACAGTCCATTTCCTTAGACTCGAGGACCGTCTATAGACGCTCTTTCGAACAACTCAGGTCCACACCCGCCAAGCCACATCCACACAGTCCATCAGTGGAAACAGCCCACCACCATATTGCCTTGTAAGCATTGCATAAAAAAACCGCTGCACACCACCTCTCTCCAAACGTGCTCCACATCGGGGGCCCATGTGGCCATCACATCCACTCGGAGAATCTTCCCACCTCCGATCAAGTCGGGACTAGACCGGACGACCCTCCTTTTCTCCCCCTCCTCCTTCTTTCAGCGGTCTTTGAACTGCGCCCTACGCCCCCCCAACTTGTTTTTCCAGGACTCTCCAGTTCCACCCCAGACAAGCGAACGCAGCCATGACCCCCTCTATTACCCAGGAGGGAGAGGAGAGAAGAGAAGAGGACCAGGAACCGGGTTTCACGGATAGCGTTTTTTTATTTTTTCCTCGTTAGGCGCCGCCGCACACCCTCTGAGACAAATGCTGGCGCTAAAGATAATTTAAGCCCACCGGATCTGGGTCACCGCGCGGGAGTTGTTTGACGTTGGCAGTTTGACGTCCGTTCAAACACAAGGTCCATGGTTGAACGAGTTTCATTCAACATTGCTAGAATCAAGTTTCCATTGTCAGTTATATTTGTTCATGGTTTTTTTTTCTTTGTTTGGCGAGGGGGTGGGAGTCGGGTACCTGAGCGGCAAGTGTAAATTAAGGTTATCCGAGCGTCGTTTTTTAAAAAGGGGAGACCGAGAATAACTTAAAAGAAATGAAGTTTTGGGAAGAGAGCCGCAACTCAGCTACGCTGAAAATCCAACAGTGGGAACAGCACTGATATATCAACGTGAATAACTTGCAAAACCAAGTAAACTCCAAGACCTAGCATAAAAATTCAAAACCAAAACAAAGATTTCGTACCCCATATCGTCATTTTTAATGCCGCACGTCACATGGGCCGAAAGCGGAACGAAGGCGGCTCCCCCGCCGTTACCGACTCTACGGTCCGCCAGTGTTTTGAATAGAAGTGTCAAGTCGCGCAGCTCGCAAGCTTTTGTCCCGGTCCGCATGAAAAAAAGGACATGCAAAAGATGCAGGATCTCCTACATAGCCGAGTCGCCCCCTCGGCAGAGATGAGCGATGCGATGTTATGCGGTATTACCACAAGTAGAGTTTCATACTTGCAGAAAAATCAGCGTTCTTGCTTCTCTCGAGCTTGATGAATATGGGGATGTACTTACGTTCACAGTTTCAATTGCCTGGTCGTTACGAATTGGCGAAGGCTTAGATTTTGAAGGACTCTCTCTATGGGAAGATACTGCGGGGGGGCTAGGTTGTAAGGTAGCACTAAATTGTACTGCGCTCTTTCCCAGCCTTGCCCGCCAAATTCATGCGTCTTGCTTTCCCCCCATTTACGACCTCTCCAACTGTTTCGCTAAACGGTATCAGGTGATAAGCTGATAACAAGGATAAGAGACGGCATTGCCAGCGGGTGAAACTCTGGAGGATTCAATCTCCGCAAGGTCTTCGCTGCTAATTGAAAACAAAGCAATCGAAGTAAGGAAGGAAAAGAAAGAAGAGATGTCAGGGCGAAGAAGGGGGGGCAATGATGAATCCTCTTCTTGGGAAGTACGAAGTAGCAGTTGCCTGTACTCATTCACCCACGCCCATTCCTATGCAAACCAAGCTAAGGAGAGGGGTACACGGCATGAACAGGTTCTTCCCACCTTTCTTCGCTGACTCCACCAAAACAAAAGAAATAAAAGTAAAAATAAAAATAAAAAAAACTAAACCGCGATCCGGCAAGGGGTATGACTTGCGTATCGTCGAGCTCGTGGGAAAGAAAGAGGTGACTACTGCACCTTTGCCTGCATTGACGAACTCCTTGCCACGAGGGGCTTAATGCCGCAATCAACGAAGGTCGAGCCTTCTCTTTTTTGCTCTACCGTATTTGTTTTTGTAACTTTTGTGAACAGGTTCATTGAACTCTTTCTGCCTTGGAAGTCGAGACAATGGCATCTCCCGCCCGTCTCCCTGGGTCCGGACCACGGTCAAGACCCAGCTATAGAACAAACGGAAATGAATATCCACTGACACGTCACCAAGAGGGTATCACGCCTCGTCTCTCTTTCCTGTGAGCGACAAAATGCGACTTAACTTACCAGAAAGAGTAAGCTATGAGAGCTTCCAATGAGCGAAAAAAAAGTTGGTCCAGGAAGAAGGCTTAAGCGGGAGGCGAAAAAAAATAAAAAAAAAATAGAACATAGCAAGCTTCCAGATCGCATTGTCTCGGAAGCCTGTCCGCTGTCCGAGAGAGGATATACCTTGATAATGACCCGCGTCTTCATGGAATGTTGGCTAAATGTACAGCAAAATATCGATCGACCTGTTGTCACTGGCCGTTCTCTCCAGGCTTTACCGTCGCTCGGCCCCATATTACTCTTTCTGCTTCGATAAGGCGCTGCGAATTCGTTTTTGCTTATTCATATTCATGTTTTTTCCGCGATTTTCTGTATCTTCTCCGCTTAATCATTGCTCCTGCATGATCAAGGGCAATTGGTGATATCGCTTTTTTTTTGTTGGTGTTATAATCTCTGCTTACAGGGTTCCCTTTACTCTCTTCGCCAGGCGGCAGAGAGAAAAGTCGAAGGTGCCCAGATGTCGAAGAGTTGACGTTTAGTCACACAGGCAAACACAGACGGTCAGCTCAACGATGCACCATGCAGCCTGGGCACAAACGGGCATATTTGTGCTTTTCGTCTCTGATCACCCCGTCTCGCTGACTCCAACCTCGCACCCTTACCGCAAGCTATATCCGGAGTAGTCGGTAGTCATCATATCACCTGCTTTGACCTCTCGTGCGGATGAATTGCCAAGCGTGGAACGTGGAGAGATTCGTTGGCAGAGATATATCAGTTGATATCTACGGCACACGGAAACTTCTAAGATCGTAAGTTGAAGTCATTTTAGCACCGAGCATGCTCGCCGGATCGATGGCCGTAAACTCGTATATTCATCTCAATCGGGACATCCATCTGAAGTTCACTTCGGATCCATTGCATTGTGCCTTGCAATTTCGTACTTTGAAATAGGCGTGCAGCCTGCTATAGGACATGCAGCTACTTCTTTCGCAGCTCCACTAGACATGTACAGAGAGTTGCGAAATGTCCTGGAAGGAAGAAATGGAGAAAGTAAACAACAGGCATATCACCCTCGAGAGAAGCATCCGTGACGAGACGTCGATAATATTAGGCTTTTTGGAAATGTTCCCAAAGGCATGATCCTTGACGTTCGTCTATGCGTGCATATGTAGAAGAAGCCACGGACAAAAGCTGTGAAGGGCTTCGAAAGAAGCAAGGTTGACGCAGAATTTCGCAGCTGGATGAACTAGGATTGAAGTCGAAATCTGCAAAACATGTTCCTAGTCCATCCCTCGTTTTTCCTTTCTGATATACCTTTCTTACAGGCTTGTTTACAAGCCCGCCCGCCTTTTGGCCATCCCACTCTAGGTCAGCTGGCCAACTGTGAGGCCGACATGATCCTAGGCCTTAGGAGATCGATACTAATGCCTGTAAACTCTCCGCAGTTGATAGACCGAGCAGACTCTGCAGCGAGTTTTTTCCCCCCTATCCTTTCTTCCGAAAATGAGGCGAACTTGCATTTCCTGCATTGTGAAAATTTAATCACAAAAAAGCTGGAATTTCGTTCCCTGACATTATGGCGGTAGACGAGGCGTGTCTCTGGAACTCTCGATATCCAGACCTTTGTGCTACAACACAAAAACGGTAACATCCCACATACAACAGACTCGATATCAGATATATCAGATGTGATACAAATCAGGTGATCTTGCTCACCGCTTTAGAAATAGTGCGCATATGCTGTCGTCCACGCCCGCCGCCCTGACACTAGCTGTTTTAAGAGAGGGATGCGTCCTTTCGCAGGAGGATTATTTTCTTTTTAGAGGAATTTCGTGGCGGCTAGTGAGCTCGAAATTGCGACAGATCAAAAAAATTGCAACAACCACCCCCAAAAAAGCATCATGAGAAAATATCGTTAGAATAGGGAAGTTCGCACGCCAGAATCCACGCTTTTCGGCCAGGGAAAGAAAGCAGCTATCAGAAGAAGGTTTCGCAAACAAGAAAGAGCCCGCGGCTAAAGTTCGTACTAGCTCCGAAGCTTACTAGCCCTGTTTCCCTAATCTTCTGGCAGAAAGTGTTGATATAAAATTGAAGGGGGCCTAGCTTGCAGGCCACTTCATGTACTGTTTGTCAATGCAGCGCGACTAGTCCTCCTGCTAACGAGCCTTTGCTTGTTGGAGAGGCCGGACTACACCTGTTCCACATTAGAAACAGTTTATGAGACATTCAATTGGGACTTCTATGGACACGGCTTAGGCGTAAAGGCCTTGATAGACTGCACTAGAGCAATCAACTTGTTATAGTTTTGCAACAGGAAAAGAAAAAGTGGGCGTTTGTTGGATACCTTGGTTGTAATACGTGTACGCGGAGGGAGGAGCGATATAGTATACTTTTTTCTCTACGTATATTAGCAGTTTTATACACCCAGGCTAGCTAGCTCAGCACGAAAAGTTGGTACGATTTGCGAGGTGACCAGAGCTGGAGCTGTCCGCCAATAGGTTGGAACGAACCTCCCAATGACCGAAATCCGGCATCGAGCCACAGAAACACGACAAAAGCACGACTGGATCCAATTATCGTGCAATCGTTTGCTGCATGTTCATGGGCGATGACTTGCACATCTGAAACGCCCTATTTTTCAAGTTATGCTTGCAGCAACAATAAGACGGTCTAGGAAACGGAAAGCCTGTGTGCGCAAAGAGCTCAATGAGCTGTTCCCGAGTATCTCACCTCCGCGCATACTCACGCAGCTAAGAAGAGGGACAGAGACAGAGATAAGTCATAACGCTCAACGGTTCCCCAGCTGGTTGGTACCAGCCCCGTTTTTCTCAGGATGCGGAATAGATCGAGAAGCTTGGCCGGTAGCTGCTCTGAGCTAGGAATACTTTCCGAAAACCTGTGATAACAGCCCTGCTTATAGGGGATAATATCCGAGCAGACGGTACGTACTCGGGGCTCTCCTTTCGAAGGTCCCCGTTACTCGTTCCTCTTCCTCCTCCTCCTCCTGGCCACTGGGTGATTGCATATGCTCTCTCGTAATTAGTCAAAAGTGACAACGAATACATGCCCAAAGCTTCTCCTAAAGCGGCAGAGATTGGAAGGCTCTCCATCTTGGGGCCATCCCGAATTCCCTGCTCAAATTTCGTCAGTTGCCTTCGGCGTCAAGATTCTCTGTGCCGCAGGACTGCGTCTTTTGGAGATATCCTTTGACAGCTCCCTCCGCTTCTTGCATTTATTCCCCAGCCTCGAATATAAAACCGGCATAAAAATAGGATAAACATACCAAAGAAAGAGCCGCGGGGTTTTGTCTTTATCAGATTCTCGAAAACCGAGCCTTCAATTGTAGCCTAGGAACTGGCGTACGAAAAGAGCTATATACCCAATTGTACACAACAGACGTGATTCCCCCCGTCTCAATTCCCACCCCCTCACGATCCTCCTCCCAGGTGCTTTTGGAAATCCCACTGACAAAGCTTCCCCACCTTCTTAATTTACTGATAGGAAGAACGGTACTAGTTTCATGCAGATTATTGCATGGATGTGTGGATCTTTGGAGACATTTAAAATTTTCTTACTTTTCCTAGCTCTGTTTTTCCTCGTTTGCTCGCTCTTTCTACTCGATGACACTCCGCGAAACCCAAGCAGAGTCCCAGCTAACTGGCTGCTTGCTGGTAGTCAGCCTCGTCCTGCTTTTCGAATCCTCTCCTACTTCTCCTTCCCCCATCCTGTTCTCTCGCATCACATTCTCCCCCCGTTTCTCCTCCTCCTCTTCCTCCGTCTATCTCCTTCTCATTCGCTTCCCCCCCATCTCTCCAATGGCGGTTGTCGTTCCACCACCGGAACCACTTTTTTTCTCGTGCTAGAGCAAAGCAAAAACGCTATGCTAGCCATGCTAGCTCGAACACCAAATCCCACCCCCCAAGCTAAAGAAAAGCAGAAGCAAGAAGCAAAGCAGAAGCAACCGGAGGGTAAGGCAAAAGGCAAGCACAAATCAAACTTTGCAGACCAATCGACACCCCGGTTGTCAACACCATAGCTCACGTGAAAAAAGGCCGCCCAAACTCTCCGGCTGGTACATTGACTAAAGGCTGCCCAAGCGTGTTCTGCGTCCGCCATCAACTCATGTGAGTTGTTGGTACCCAGAAACGTGACCGGTCCATCCTTGTTTGGGAGACTGAAACTCTGGGACTCGGTGTAAACGAAATCCCGTGAGGCCCAAATATAAAGAAACCGGAAGGGACAAAAAAATATATTCTATGATGATCGTTTCGTGCCAATATAAAAAATTATATTAGTCCTAGCAATTGAAGCAAGAGGAGAAAATTACGATGAGAAGGTGAAAAGAAAGAGCGGTCTCTCGTCTGTACCCGGCATGTCCTCCGGGCAGACTGGCATTCGAAGCAAGATGTTTCCAAAGACACCCCGTCTGGTGCAGGTCATATCGGGACAGGTCGGCATGTTTCTTGATTGTTGGGGGCAGTCTACTGGAAAAAACTAAAACAGTTCGGTCCAAGATATGTACATTCGTATGCTCTCAGGAAGAAACAACCTCTCATAGTTGCCAGGCTTCCAGCCATCTTTCTGACCCCTACCCTTCCCTGTTCTCAGCGAGCAAATCGTATGCTCTGGAAAAGATTTTTCTGCATGTGGCAGATTAGCCCCCCTCGTCTAGGAACCCCAAAAATAAGAAAAAAAACCAAAAGAATATATCCTGATGGTGTCGTGTCCACTTAGTGAGGAGAAAGCCGGTTGAGAGGCCATGACCCTAAAAGCAACAGGAAAAAGGAATTACAATGACAGGATCATTGCACCTTTGCACACCGCTTGCCACCCCTCTCCAGAAGACATTCGATTTCTTCTTGGTGTATTGGTTTTCTGCTTTGCCAGTCCGATCGAGAATTGAGTTGATCAATTCTCCTCCAATGGGATATAACCCGTGTCTTATCCTTCTTGCGTTGCAGAATCAATTGGTCTGCGTTCGGTTTGTTTAAAGAGAAAGGAAGAAAAAAAAAAAAAAAAAAAAAAAAAAAAGTGAGCTCCATAACTCCAATGTTGAACGGAAAATAGAACCTTTTTTTTGTTAGAAAAGAGATGGTTCCGCTTCCCGTGCAGCATAGTCCGAAACATTAAAGTCGAAAAACTAAACAGACAAAAGCGGCCGGCATAAAGCGTATCAAATCGATGGCCGCCACGTCAACGTCCTTAATGATCATCTCATCGAACGGCCTGTGAGCGGGGCTGGCTTTCTTGGGGGATGTATCGACCGCCTTGCATGTCATTGAAGGTATAGTATAACGTTTGGTCCAAGCGTTCAAAATGTTGGTATCTAATTCCGTCAGCTGAAATCAAAAAGAACGTCTTGTAAATGCAACTTGCTCAAAACATGCAAATACGACGCCTCCTAGAAGGGGCTATGCTTAGCTACCAGAGAGCTTGCAAAGTCCTGTGACTCGGAGTGCAGATTGCTCGTGCCGAGGAGTTAGAGAGGGATAATCAGGTTTCCGAGACAATATCGCTCGGTCCAGAGGAATGTCCTTCGAGATGCAACATCCTAGCAGGCCCCCGTATCTTTCGAGTAGAAGTTCATGAACGGCGAGCAAGGTTCATGAGAAGAAAAAAAACTTTGATGAACAAGGCCCGACATGAACAGGACGTCTCCGATCGTCAACCAATATAGCAATTGGTGCAACAGTTCTTCGATGATCCATGGCAATAACAAAAAACTTTCTGTTGCAGGACAGGGAGCTCGATATGCCGTCTTGACCAGCCGTCTTTCATGCAATCCTTTCCACCATCGCCATCCACACTAGTTTCGGATACAATCCCTGGTACAAAGTCTCGTGAGTATGAGAGGGAGGCGGGTCCGTTATCGAAGGAGGAAGACCTCCACTAAGAGATGTTCCACCGGGGGTATTTGATGTAGTTGCATAAAAGACGGATCGAAACGTGTGCTCGCGAAAAGCACGTGAGTGGAAAGCGTCAAGGATTTGCCATCTCCGTGCATCAAGTACCCTTCAATTGGCAAGACATCCTCTTGCTTTTCCCTTGAAAAGCCGGCGTATCCGATATGCATGATCTAGACAATCATGCTTGAGGGATTTTGTCGACGACCAGAATAACACAAACTTGGATCTGCAGCTCCTTCGAAGACTAGTCGGTACGGGGCGCGAGTCGAGGGGATGGAGGGCGTCCACTTCGAAACGAGATGTCCGTCAAGGTAGGTCTGATATCGACAGGGGTGTTGTCGAAAAGGTTGCTAACTTCAAAGCCGGAACTCTGCTTTGCATAAATTTTTCTATCAAATGTGACGGGAAGTCAATTGATACCGCTAGAGGACGTAGCCAAACAAACCAACCGTCGGGGAATCGAGGATGCCACCATCCCCAGGACCGAAGAATCGAGCCAGACCCGATTCTGTCTCTCTGGAAATACTCGACGTTGTAGGATATCCAAAGAGCATAAATAGAGCCTTTCTCACCCTCGAAGATGCTCTCCTCTCCATCATCATCAGCAACAGCTTCAAAGCAAAGCAATCCTCACTCACCGGTATCTTCATTCAGTCCTTACTGAACATCGCCTTCTTCATCTTCATCTTCTCTTTCTTCTCCCTTTCTTCTCCCTCTCCATCTTGTTCAAAGCATAGCCAAGATAGCTATCTTCTGAAACATATCTCTTCCTCCTTTGCGCGCACCAAAGCAATTCGCTAGGTACGCATTGTCTTGAGCTTACCAAAAGAAGTCGCTTAAAGACACAAATCCATATCTCATCATCCGCCATGTGCTTCTATGAGCAAAACGTCTTCCGAGACTGCCACTGCTTCAAGTGGGGGCGTTTCAGACAGCACTGCGCCAAAGAATACCGAACTGGCGAAACCTGCGGTATGAAGCTCATCTATGAGGCGGTTCCCAAACCCGGGAAATGCACAATCTGCAGCAGAATTGATGTTGCAACCAGAAAGCTCTTCGCCTCAAAGGAAAAGGTAGGACGCTGGTTGGCCGAAGGGCGAAACCCAGTCTCCACCGAAAACGAGCAGACAAATATTCAGAACTACCAGAACGAGATCATGGAGCTCAATGCGCAAAAGGCGGCTAGACTCAGGAGCATCGGCTGAAATGATGCGTTGCGAAGCGCTCAGAGTTTCCCGTATGCGTACCTGTTTTTTTTTTGTGGTTTTCCGTTCAGCAAAGTACTCAGCAAACGCAAATGGCCGAGTCGAAAGACTGGGTCTTTTGGTGACGATTTTCCTTTTTCCCCCTTTCTCCTTTTTGCACTACCTTTGTCACATGTCGAGTTTTATTTAGCGTCTTGTCGAAAAAAAAATCAATGTGCTTTTTTGGGTTTGTGTTCGCTCTTTCCGGTGTTGCAAGCCAGTGTTGACGAGCGAGGGGGGAGAGCATTGCGCCTGCGGTACTGTGTGAGGAGTCGGAGGTTTCGAGCTGGAGAACTCTGATTGACCAGCCGGGAGAGGAAAAGCACGGCGCTTGATAAGAAATTGCCTTGTCTTCTTAGCATCTCTTTGTTCTGTATATAGCGGGTTTAATGACAAAACCGATTACGACTTCAAATGGCCAAGGCCGTCCGCGGTGCCAGCAAGAAGCTTTGCCGGGCGATGTGAAAAATTAGACGCCGGAGGTCTTGTTGCGCTGCTTAAATTAGAAATAGCCAGTCTCGCTGACCGAACCAGCAGGCGCCGTGCTCGAGCGAGCCCGAAAGTGAACATGATGAATGCGTAGACCCGTAGAGTGAACGGTAAATAAAGTGGAGGCCGTGTCCCGGAGGAGCGAGCGTCGTTCTGTCCTGACCTTTTTCTCAGCTGGAGGAGAGGTCGGGAAAGTGAGGGGAAGATGGGAGAAAAACAGAAGTTGGCGATCGAGAGGAAGAAAATTGGGTGCCAAGGATTCTGTAGCTTGGGCAACTTGGTTTTTTTCTACGTGGACCGACGGGACACCTAAACAACTTAGCGAAGGCCTTCGATAGGTGGGAACAGGCAGCGGGCGGGATAACCCTGCTCCCCCTTCGTTTTCGTGGCCCTCCCGTCTTCGAAGAAGGGCCGAAGCATAATACCTTATCTGCAGACTCTAGACTCCCGTTTGTCATGCAGATTTTTCCTTTCTTCTGTGACTGTCTGCAAATGCACTGCCAACACCATATCGCCATACTCCGTATTCCGGCTGTATTCGAGGTCCTGATCGTCGACAATTATTCCCCCGCCGAAAGAACTGCCTGGTCGAAAGAGAAGTCCTGCTGCGGTTCGCAGACGGAGACATTTCGTCTTTTTAAGCGGCGGTGGGGTGGCTGCTGTTTGTCGGTAAACAATTGTACCTAAAATTAAAGAATCGTGAGAAATTTGTTGAGCAAGGTATCTCATCCAACCGATGGTCATTCCTGTCGAACGCATAATTTTCGTGTCTGAAAGAAATCTCTGCAGCCACGTCGAAAACACCCCCAGTCTCGCTCAACGACTGGACTGTGAATGCCCGTTTAGACGATCAAGTTCATGCAACCGCCGTCCAAAGCTGCGACACCGGCAGTCGTCTTCCAATCAGCGGCCGTCAATGGCCTCTTCGGCCTTGTACCTGAGATCTCTCTACGGTCAATGGTGTAAAAGAGCGGGCGCGGGCGCACTCCTTCGCAAAACGAGCGGGGGAAAGGAGCGAAAACTGTGTTTTGAGATCAAAATAATAGATCTTTCCCAGTCGGGCGTCAGCGGATTCGATTTGCAAAAGATTGTCCAAAAGTTGGGGGTCAAGCTGACAAAAGGACGCAGCTATACCCTCGATACTTACAGTTTGTATGTACAATCTGCGTTACCCCTCTCCATATATACAAAATCGAGCGTACCAAAAGCAAGAACGTCTACAGCTTTACGCCGGTATGGACAGCGGCAACTCCGAAAGTGAGGTCCTGCCATCCTTTGCCGGCAAGCTGGAAGCCTGCGTCTCGTATCATTCCGGCAAAATCCTTCTGACTAGGAAACTATTTCGAATGTTAGAATGGTACACAAGTTAAGAAGATTTTGGGTGATTACCTTCACGATACTCTCAACCAGATACTGGTAGCTGTCTCGATCCCCAGCGATCAGTTGACCCATCATCGGTATGACGCTGAAACTATACCGTCGATATATCTGATCCAAGACGAAGTTATCAACCTTGGAAAACTCCAAACATGAGAAGACACCTCCTTTCTTCAGCACTCGATACGCTGTCGACAGCGCCTTTTCCTTGTTGGTGAAGCTAGCCTTTGGTCAGTAGAGATCGTTGTATTTAGAAGGGACGATGACCCACTTTCTAATTCCGAAGGCTATGGTCAAGAGATCTATTGAGTTGTCCGGTATCGCTTCCAGTGTTTCACTGGCATGAAATGCACGTCAGAGCAGCCGCTTTGATAACAAATTGGGACTTGCATTACCCGTTCTGGACCATGAAGGATATCGGAGCATCTATCAATCAGGCAACATGGCATTAGTAACTAGATTGCGTCAAGATAATGTATGCGTAGGCCAAGTCTGAAATAGATTATATTCCATTGATAGGATCGTAGGGTACTGTGCATACCCTCGCCCTCGGTTCGATAACCAAGATTGTGCGCACGCTTCATGCCTTCTTTCAGCATCTCTTCGTTGATATCAACGACTTTGACTCTGGTCTCCGAATCTCCGTTCACGGTTCTCGCGTGATTTAACATTCGAAAGGCGATATCGCCAGTACCACCCGCGAGATCCAAAATATTCATCGGTTCAGAGAAGATGCTCTTCTTGCCGGGATTCAATTGTTGGACGAACTGATCCTTCCACAGTCGATGGATGCCGAACGACATGACATCGTTCATGGTATCGTAGTTCTTAGCCACCGAGTCGAAAACCTCTCGGACTATGATGATATAAGTCATTAGCGTACGCTTATTATTAAAAAAATAGAATCATCCAACCTTTTGACTCCTTCATCGACTCCGCGACGTTCTGAAACCCAAAATGCGTTGTCTTGTTATCAGAAGCCTGGCTTCCACCTTGAAATCGTGCGCCGGATGTCGAAAGTGATCGCGGCGTCATCGTATTCCAAGCCCGGGCAGGCTGAAGCCTTAACCCCCGTCCGGCGACCCTCAAACTCATCCCTCGTCGAAAACCAAGCTCCGGTTGTTTGATGTTGAAGAAAATAAAAGGCGAAACGTTGTAACAAAGCCGGAGTGGAAAGAATAAGTTGCGGTTGTTTGGCGGCGGGCAGCCGAAATTTCTTGTGACTTTTCCCGTCACGCCAATTCCATACCACAATCTTCCATCCTTCCTTCGCGTCTCCCTCGATATCATTCTCTCCACCGACGACAAGATCGCGCATCCGCGCCGGCAATTCACAATCATAGCACCAGGGTCTTATATAATTCTACGAGATGTCGTCCGGATATCCACCTCAACCCGGGCAGGGATCCCTCCCGCCGCTACCCCCAGGGTGGACCGAACATCGCGCTCCCACCGGTACGTGAACATCCCCTGGCTACCGCCTCTCACCAATTACTCTAACATCTCGCTCATACCCCAGAATCTTGACGAATAGGCCACATGTACTACTACTTCGCTGAAACGAAAACATCCACATACACGCGACCCGTCGCCGCAGCGCCACCAGAACCAGCTCCCACCCCAATACCAACGCCCTACCAAAATCAAGGCTTCGGACACCAGGGATATCCGAATACCTTCGATCATCAGCGGCAATACCGCGGCGATGCAGCGTTTAGACGACCGCGACAACAAGAAAAGCCGGATAAACCGAAGACCAAAAGAGTGATCCCCAACGCGGAACCGTGGTTGTTCGTCACTACGAAGAAGGGACACACGTTTATACATAACCCGGAGACGAAGGAATCGTTATGGACGGCGCCGGATGATCTAAAGGATGCGATAGAGGGTATGGAAAAGTTGTCTTTGAATGAAGAAAAGGAACGTGAGAGGATACGGCGGCGGCAAAGTGCTTTGGATAAACAACGAGAAGCACAGGAGGATGCTATGGCAGATCAGGAGGAGTTGGATGATACTGCCGAGTATTACGATGACTACGAGGAAGGGGACAGGGAAGGGGAAGAAGGAGCTAGTTCCCACGGAATCAAGCGCCAAGCTTCGGCAACGGTTGAGGAAGACGATGCTGGGGCTGGGTATTACGACGAAGACGAAGATTTCGACGAAGAACACGACGAAAAGCGAATGCGGTTGGAACAGGGAGGACCTGTCGAATTCACGGAAGAAGATATCGCATGGCAATTGGGCGCCATGGCTGAAGAATACGGTCTCGGGGAGGAAGACATGGAGGGCACCGACGACTTGGCCCCGGAAGACGGCGCAATGCTCTTCAAAGATCTCCTCAACGATCTTAACATCAATCCGTATAGCACATGGGATAGCGAGATGCCAAAGTTAGTCGAAGACGGGAGATACACCGCTCTTTCCACGACAAAATTGCGAAAGCAAGTCTTCGGTGAATGGTGTCGAGAGCGAATAGCCCTCCTCAAGGCCGCGAAGGAGAAAGAAGTTAAAAAGGATCCGAGAATCGCGTACCTGACTTTCATGGAGCTGAACGCCACGCCAAAGTTATATTGGCCGGAGTTCAAGCGCAAATATAAAAAGGAAACCGAAATGAAGGATCCGAAAGTTCTGGACAAAGAGCGCGAAAAGTATTACCGGGATTACATCAGCAGTAAGTAGAGTATCCCTTAAAGCCATCACGCCAAAAGCCTATACTAAATTCAACCAGGAACAAAAATGAGTATCGAAACCCGAGAAAACGATTTAAGAAAATATCTCAAAGTCGTGAAAGATCTGAAAAGACGCACAACGATCGATAACCTACCGCCATCTGTATCTTGCGATATCAGGTATATATCTGTACCCCGAGATCGCAGGGACGAGATAGTAGAATCACATATCCGGACTCTACCCGAGGATGCAGGAGATGCAGGAGACACAGAAGATCTTATCGAGAAACAGAAGAGAGCGCTGCAGGATCGTGAGGCGGCGGTCAGGAGAGAGCAGTTTTATAACCGGAAGGAGATCGCGCGTGGGAAGGAGGCGCTACGGGAGACGGAGATGCAGATTAAACGGGCGATGAACGTGGGTAAAGAGGGGCTTCTCAGCCATTTGGAACCGGCGACAGAACAGCATACCGAAGGAGACGCTTGAGATTCTTAGTACGGTTTGTTGTGTATTTAGCCGATATAATTTTAGTTTACCACTTAGCTAGCATTTATATAAAAGGAGATCAGTTTCGCCGTATAATTGTTGAAAATGTAGCAAAAGGATGGAATGTCTATCGGAAGCATTTTGTTGTTGAGTGAGTGTATTTCGCCGCTTCCATCGCCAAACATCAACCATCATCACACACCACTCGAGATGGCGCAAGGAACAAAAAAGCTCTCGAAGCCGGCAGGCTCGAAAAGGTAAACCCGCATTTCTTCACCTTAACCCCACAAGCTCTCCCATGCACAATATCGACCTCAGAGGTCCCTTTAATGCATCTGTAGTAAACCATCAAGTTTTCCATATTAACGGTGAAAATTTTTTACAGCAGACCACAAGCCCTCGGCCCGCGAAAGGGCCACCGGGTCATCGCCCCGAAGAAAACAAATCTAATCAAAGAAAAGTCGCTGAAGAAGGTATTTACTATCCAATATTCTCGGGAATTAGAGCCATACAGAATCTTTTGGGCGTGGCGCGAATCGCGATGATGGATATTGACGTTAACACAATTTTTCAACAGAAAGTGACGAGCGGTCTTACAGCCAAGACTGAGAGAAATCTAGCTGAAAAAGCCGGACATTTGGAGATTCTGCCTGGCGGGAAGAAGGATAAGAAGGCTGGTAAATGATGGATTCATAGGTTTACATGAGTTATGTGTACTATATTCGATATAGAATGTTGGAGTTCGGTTGGGTTTCGGGATATAGAGCGATTTTGGATGAGCGCTGGTCTATGAGCGCCGTTTTATTAGAAATTCTCCAAATACCACTTGAAAACATTAATCAATTTCAGACTAATCTTGATTGACTGATATAACTGTAATTAATCTTTTCTATACATGTTGCGACTCCTTCCAAGTCTTCATGACCTCGCCCAGACTCTTAATCCCCCTCTCGATAACATCCGCATCTAAATACGATATAGACAACCTCAGATACCTCGCACCCCAATCCCTAAAATTATCCTTCCCGGTGGTATCATTAACAGGAACTTCAAACCCGTCCCCCCCACCGACTTTAACACCCCTACTCAACGCCGCCTTTGCGATTTGTCTGGCATCATACCCCTCCGGCAACTCGATCCAAACGAAATACCCCCCATCACCACCCATAACCCCCGTCCCCGCCGGCCAATAACTCTCAACCGCGGTTTTCAAAACCTCGAATCGTTGTTTATATACCCCACAAATCCTTTCTATCACCCCATCAATAACAATCCCCTGTTCCCCTTCTTTCACATCACCGCCTTGATCACGATTATATAAAAGCCTCTGCACGAGCGTCGAAGTGAATTGACACGGCGCCCCGCCGCTATGATTAGCACCGCTCTTCCCCATCTCCGTCGCCAGCACCGCGCTCGCGCTCTCGATCCACCCACACCGTATCCCCGGACCGATGATTTTTGAAAAACTACAGTTCGAAATCGTATGCCCCTTATCTCCATCCTCAACCCCCATCTCTTTATCAATCGTGACCAACCTTTTCAACGATTGGTTACGATTATTATATCCGAGAAAATCGTATACATCGTCAGTGATGAGTAAGATGTCATATTTTCGGGCGATGGTTACAAGATTAATTCGGGCTTGCGGGGAGAGGGTTGTGCCTGTGGGGTTTGAGTAGGTTGGGACGCAGTATAGGACGTAGCGGTAGAGGTGTTTCGGTTGGATTGATTTTATGGGGGAGAGGCCTTGGGAGAGGGAGGGGAAGGGTTGTGGGGGTGCGGATTTGTCTTGTTCGAGGTGGTTGATTAGTTCTTCGAAGTTTATGGACGTTCCGTTTTCCGTTGTGGATATGCTTGTCATTAGATTCGAGAAGCCGAAGTCTATTCAAATTAATCAGATATGGGTATTGATACTAGATTTATATCGTTTTTATATATTGTAAAGAGTTGGGATGCGGGTGTACCTTGGAAAACGGGGCATGCGAGGAAGTATACGGGCGTAACGATGAATGCTCTCCTGGTATAGCCGCCAATCGGATTTGTGAATAATTCAAGTGCCTTCGCGAGACCGTTGGAAGCACCTGAGGTAAGATTGATTCTTTCAGGCGGTATCGGTTCATCCAATCCATATTTCCCAGCCGACCAGACGCCTATATCCCGTCGAAAAGATATGTTGCCCACTATATGTATTATGGGTTAGTCAATATCAAAAAAAAGAGCGTAGAAATAGGATACTGAGGTGCGGCGTACAGTCTGGCCCATAATGCAACGGGTGTCTATCTTCGTCGTAGGAATCTTCAGGCAACGTCTTATCCGTGAGGACTGCGTTTGCCGCAGCGAGCATTTCAGATGTGGCCAGCAACGACGTGGACGGGTGCCCGCGCATGAAATCTATACTTTTCGACTTGACCTCCGGATCCGCCATTGTGGTGAAGCGTGATAATCTAATATGAAGATGATATTTCGACGTCGCTGGTGGTCGTAGTGACGAGATGGTAGTAAATATTAACTTGACCTTCGTTCTGCTGGATTGCCGGAGAACTGAAGATGGATTGAACATTTGATATCGACTGGTGGAGTCGCTAAAGAGCGCGAGCGCCCTTGCAGCTTCCCCAGACCGAGCTAGGCTGCTCGATTCGGTTCGATCCGTGGCCGCGGTCTGTGTCCGAGTGGGAGCTCGATCGCCAGGGACCGTTCACGAGGATCGTGGAAAACGTGGACGTCATGACTTTCGGTCCGGCCACGGATTATGACGCTCTATAAAGCAGCGTCACCCAGGAGTGGTCAGAAGCGGTCTATTTACAAAGCTAGATACATCCATCCTCCTTCTGCGACGCGACGTCTTCTACATCTATACTACAACAACAACGCAAAACAATTGAAGTGCTTCGTATATGCAGATAAACCGCATCTCGCGATCTCTCAGAATTGGAATCAATATTGAGATGCCTCGTCAGCTTCGATCCGCCGCAAGGGCCGTAAATACCAATCCCCCGGTGTCAGAAGATATAAAACCTCCAACATCTCGAAAACGAAAACTTCAAAGTGACATCACCAAACCCACCAAACCAAAGCAATCGAAATCATCAGCATCAAAACCGAAGAAACCAGCTTCAATCCCCCTCGGCCAATCCCCCTACCCAGACTACCCCTACCCCACCCCCTCCCAATGCCTCCAAGTCCACACCCTCCTAACCCGCGCCCACGGCCCCGCCGTCCGTCCCAAAACCCTCACCGCCTCCCAGCGTCACGCCGGCTGCGGTGAAGTCCCATCAGTCCTCGACGCCCTCATCCGCACCGTCCTCTCCGCCAACACCTCCGCCTCAAACTCCACCCGCGCGTTCAAATCCCTCCTCTCAAAATACGGATCCGACCCGCAACACGGCGGAGTCAACTGGGACGCCGTGCGGGATAGCAGTCACGCAGAGTTATTCAAAGCCATCGAGTCAGGTGGCCTGGCTAATGTTAAAAGTAAAGTTATAAAGAATATATTGGATGAAGTGTATGACGATGGACGGGAGAGCGGGAGGGGGTTGAGTTTGGATCATTTGCACGAGTGCAGTGATGAGGAAGCCATGAGGAAGCTGACGAGCTTTAAAGGCGTGGGGGTGAAAACTGCAACCTGCGTTATGATGTTTTGTGAGTATCTCTTTCCTCTTCGTTCGTATCTCAATTGATATCGGTCAGCTGGGGGTATCATATCGGTCAGCGGTTTATCAGTTTGACGAAGAACAAGGAGGATTAATAGGGTGATATTGCAGGTCTACGGAGGTCAGCCTTTCCGGTCGATACACACGTCTTTCGCATCTCAAAACTATTAGGATGGGTGCCCACGCCCGGCTACCAAAGAGAAATGATGGAAAATACAAGTAAAATATCACCCCTCGAAGTTAATAACAACGAAGAAGAAAATGACCAAGATGAATTCGGAAGCCCTGATCTCGTGGGCGCGGGAGTCGGAAAATTTGATCCAAACGGGAAGAAGCCACGCGGTAATAAAGCAGGAGTAGACGCTAAAAAGTCGGAGAAATCAAAGCGTCTGCCTCCTGTTACACGAGATAACACCTTCCTGCATTTGGATACAAGGGTTCCGCCTGATCTCAAGTACGGTCTACATCAGTTGATGATCCGACGTAAGTGGTAATACCAGAGATTCGCAAACTGAACAAGACTAGTTTTTTTTTGTAACCCAGATATTTTTTCTCGTTGCGAGTTGAGGCTAACGAGTGATCAATTGTTCGCATGCGGTCAGATGGACGCTACTGCCCGACTTGCAACGCGAGCGGTGGCAGAAAATATGGGATCGGACAAAACGGGAAACGACTAATATCGAAAACGAAACGAATATTAGTAAAAGAAGAGCTCGAAGACGGGTCGTTCGAAGAAAAAAGTGTGGAGGTGGAGGTTAAACAAGAACCCGCCGATTCGGATGACGAGAATGAAGGTGGTGTAGGTGGCGGAACATTACTAGGGACGGGAGCGGGAGCATCAGCATCAGCAGTAGCATCTGATCTTCGGATCAAGCTGGAAGAAGCGAGCAAATTAGACGACAAGCCGTATATTCCGATAGATGCTGCGGGTGGGACTGGTGAGAGGACAGGGGGTAACCCCGATGGTGGTTGTATCCTTGGAGATCTAGTATCTTGGGATAGGCTAATCTAGGCATCGCATAAGTATGACATGCGTATACGAAGCGTGTAATATATCAGATATAGAATGACTGGGTAGGAGGCATTTTGGGGATTTTTTTTCTTGTTCATCTGGTCTTTTTCGGAAAGGGAAGCAGAGTGTCCGGAAATGTCTCCAAGCGAGCAGAGCAAGGAGCTAACCAACTAATGATGCTAGCGTGGTGTCTGTCTCATATGAAAATGGGAGCGATCGCGGTCGGATGGAAGGGATTTGAGTTTCAGGGCCCGTCAAATGACTTTTCGAGCTCGAGAGATAACATTCCAAGTAGATGTTTATGTCGCTGAGCTGAAGCTGAACATTGACCAAAGCCGATCGCTACTTGTTTTCGTTTCTTTGGTCGCAGAGTGCTTCTTTTCCATCCCTGGCCGTCTGTGTTACACCGATGCAACAGACCAACCTTGAGATCACGTATTCGTATAACCACGAAGCGGCGATAACAAGGCCTCTCAGTAGACCATACGGTAGTTGACTACTGTCCCTCCGTCCGTCGATAGAATACCGTCAGTAATCAAGAAGCCCCGCAGCAAATACATGGTTTCTCGCCATTTTGCCTGTGTTCAGCATACGAACCAAGGATGATTTCTTGCGTCCCTTGCGAAAACCCAAGAAACCCCACACTCGCAAGGTTGCCCCCCTCTCTCATCCCTCGTCTCTTTGATGTTTACGTAGCGAAAGGACCGACGACGCTAAGACGTCCACCAACCGTTAAAGCAAACATTAAAAGCGCTCAATTAATGCGCATCCTGATCACCAACTGGACGACGAGAAAAAAATAAGCCCATTGCCAAGTCTAAAAATGTTAACCAAAAAATGTTGGTAGAGTTGGGTTTTCCCGCCCCTCGAACCTAATCTGCGAGCCCCCAAGTAGAGGTACCTTTTTCTGTCTCGCGGAATAGGACTCTTTTCTTACAATTTGGGGAGAGGCCGGGGATAACGGTACTTGTACTCACTCTCCGTAACGAAAAGTCCAACATGAGATCGAAAAAAAGGAGAAACGAAGCTGTAACACCCTGGTTGTAAAAGGAACACTAACCTAAAAATATTAATAGAAAATCGTGTCCCGTAGATGAAGAAGGGTGTTTGTTTGCTCAATCTTCTCAGCTTATATATCTGCGCACGAACCCTGAGGCGCCCCACTGGGGGCAGCATGTTAGCAAAAAAAGTACGAGCAAAAGAAGTGAGGTTTTTCGTTTCTGGAATCGCTGCCTTATCCTCTTTTTCATATAAACAGATTCCATTCTCGCATCTGCTTCAGCACTAGGTATTCATTCCTCTTTCGGGACTGGGAAAAAAGAAGTTCCATACCTGCACGGCAATCCGAAGCCTCTTTGCATGGCATAGCGGAAATGCAGCTATAAACTGCACAGTCGAACCCCCCACCCTATCTGTTTCCTTCTTGTGATTTTAACAACCTATTCCAGTTATCTGGTCTCTTACGCAGACAACTTACACACACCTCGAGACCTCTCTTTTTATTATTATTTTATTTTTTCTGTCTGCGGTGCTACAATCTCGAAGGAAATCAAACGGCCATACCTCCTGCTTCTTATTTTTCAATAAGGTCGCACCGGTTTCGAATTACTCGCTGGTCATTCAGTGTCGGCGACGGGGGAAGGCTGGGGTGTGCGATACAGACCGTTTC
Organism: Dactylellina leptospora; assembly: GCA_036971365.1. Lineage (NCBI taxonomy): Eukaryota > Fungi > Ascomycota > Orbiliomycetes > Orbiliales > Orbiliaceae > Dactylellina > Dactylellina leptospora. The sequence goes on along the minus strand of JAJTUC010000017.1, from coordinate 405,541 downwards.
CGTTACTGTTGACATGGGCCATACCCACCCTGCAATGCGTTTGATTTCAGCTTAGTGTCGCCAATATACCACACGACAACCCAATACGCACAACGACACTCGCACAACATATCTATCACGAAGATTTTAGAAAACGACGATAACGGGATTGCACGACATACGATTTGATATCTCACGTTGCGCACTCCGGTGACCTTACACCCACGTTTCGCCGAAACCCGCGCCCCGTCGTCCACGCGGTGAACATTTCGACGTCACGGACGGGAAGAAAAATAACAACTATAACGCCCCGGGACACCAAGCTATACAAAACATATCCTTACCGAAAGACGAGCTATCATCCAACTCTCTCACACGACTCAATCCACCCCCTCCACCATGATGTCTCCGATATCACCCACGATGGATCTCCATAAAGGAGACCATCGCGGCCTCCTCTTCCCTTCCTCAGACCCGCACCCGCCCCGCAAATCCCACGAATCCGACATATCAGAAGACATCAACCTAACATCCAAATCCCCGCCGTTGACACCGTCTCGGTTGGAACCGTTCGATAGAATAATGGATACCCCGTTGTTAAACCCGCCGCCGATGATATACACCACGAGGAACAGACGGACGGTGTTGCTGTGTATTTTGCTGGAAGTGGTGTTGATTTTTAGCTTCGCGACGACGTCGTTGCCGTTTACGAGGATCGTGGAGAACGCGGTTTGTCAGAGGTGGTATGAGACGCATGGGGGGATGGGGGCCGGTGGCGGGGCGGCGGGGAATCAGACGTTGGTGGATATGGGGTTTCGGAAGGGGGAGGTTCCCGATGAATCGCTTTGTAAGACGGATGAGATTCAGGCGGGGGTTGTGGAGATACTGGGGGTTTCGGATACGATATCTACGGTGGTCGGTGAGTGCTATTTGAATTGAAAAAAAGTTTATGATCTGAAATTGGTGCTGATGTGGTAATTTGGTAGCGTTATTGGTTATGTTTCCGTCGGGATATTTGGCAAAGATTATTGATCGGAGGAATTTTTTGTTACTCGCGATTTCGGAGACGGCAGTGGCTTATGCGCTCATGGGGTTTATTGGTAAGTGGAGAGTCTGAGCGGAGATGCTGTGTAACTTTGTGAATCGAGAGATAGAGAACTTTGTCGGGTGCTAATAGGTTGGTGTGGTTTATTTGTAGGTTCGCATCCGCTGACGTTTGATCCGCGGCTGTTTTGGGTAATCCCGTTATTTGATTTATTGGGGGGTGGGTTTACGTTTTTTGGGATCATGATGAGGACTGTTATCGCGGAGAATGTGCCGAAAGATGACTTGTGAGTGTGATATTCCAGATACTGACCGGTGCTATGGTGCTAACGTTATGTGGTTTGTAGGAGTGCGGTGTACTATAAACTTACCGGGTTCAATATTCTTTCGACGTTCCTGGGGACGACTTTTGGATCGTGGCTGATGGGTGTCATCGATCCGATAATCGTACTCTACCTCGGAATATCTCTATCAGTCATTCTATCGGTGCCGGTCATACTTCTACTCCCATCTGCGAAACCGCAAAAATCATTATACGAAGACGTCCGGGATCCGAGACAGTATCCCGAATCCGCGGGCGATGTAGACGACGAAGAAGCATCACCAGCGCCACGACGGACGAAAGCAACATTATACCAACGATTCCTCGAACAAGCCCGCTCCAAACAGAATTTATACGCCGAAGTCAAGGGCTTGCTATTCGGCCACCAAGCTGTCAGAAACGCTTTAATTATCCTTTTCCTGCACATGATATCGAGAGGCGTGCGGATACCTTTCCAAACATGGGTTTCGAAACGGTACGAATGGACGTTATCCAAGACCGGCATCGTCCTGTCTTTTGAATCGTTGATGGGAGCTGGGGTGTTACTACTCTTACCGTTCATGCGGGGTACGATCGTTAGACTCAGCAAGGGATTATACAGACTCATCCATCTTCCGCCGGATCTGCTCGTCGCGATGATATCGCTGCTGTGTCAGGTCGGCGCATCGTTTATTTTAACATATACCACCAGCGAATTCTTCTTTTTATTATCGTTGGTGGTCAATGCTCCCGCGAGAGCGTTTTTCGACGGGCTGAGGTCGCACGTCATCAGCATCGGCGACGAATCACAGATTATGCTGGTGCATATGGCTTTCGTGATCGTGGAGATCATGTCGGGTATCGTGAACGGGCCGGTGTGGATTAAAGTGTACTCGTTCACTTATTCGGATTCGAACATGACGGGGTTGGGCATGGGACTGCCGTTCGCTATCTGCGCTGTTCTCACTGTTTTAACAGCGGTTTTGATTCCGCTGGCGAGAGGACATGTGCGGCCGCCCGTTTAACGAGTCTAATTGCTTACCTTTTGTAGATGTTTTATTTTTATCTTTATTTTTGGTTGTAGAGGGTATAGGAGTTTTCTTTGGGGTGCATTTTAGCCAGCAGATAGTTCATACCCGCATTTCGTGTATTTACAATTGAGATAGCGATGTAACAGCACTTGGGAGCATACGGCGTTCTGGGGGGAATATCACAATGCATAACAATTCCAATTTCAATCATCACGTTCTGATAGTTTATCAGCCAATGATAGCAGCCCCCCTTTTCTGTGCATTGCGCGTGCGGCTTCAACACGCCCAGACGACACCGACAACACAAACGTGTTTCCCATACCGGCACCTCGAATCGATCTCGAAATCGATATCGAATTGATATTGAGATTGGCATCGGTCGGGATGTCTGGTGAGATGTCGCCGATGGGAGGCAAATGCTGCCTATTCGCTCGGTTAATTAAAAAGTCGCGATTACGTCTTTGTTGCATGCGAATCACTCAACGGCGGACCCGCCTGCGCTAGAAGATATTAAGAATTGGGGGGGTGCTATATGGTAATATTGCCATTCCAGGCTGACAGCGGTGACAGGCAGGCATGCGCGCTTTGGGAGAAATGAGAAAGAAGAGATTGCGAGGAGATCGAGTGCTGAACAGAGGCTTTGATGGTAGTTGAGATTGAAATAATCAGTTACTAGAAATATCGTAGCGGGTGTCTAGTATGTGCGACATGAATTAATCAAAGCGGTCAAAACATCGGTCTGTTTATGTCTGAAGCATCGATGTTTTGATCGTAACACTGTATACAGCTTCTCTGAAGAGACGTCCCCCAAGTGGTGATGAGTTCCGTATACGGCCATGTAAACACGGATACCTGAGACTCAGCCATTGGCATATACCTATATAAGAAGCCCTCAGAACCAACCAAGAAATGTTTTCTGTATAATATATATCTATCGAGAGGTCGCAGGAATGACGGACCCGACGAATGGAATGGCGGTGGAATAATTAAAGGGCGAGCGATTGTTATTGTCGTCGCATCCCCGTCGCCCTCCCCGGCGCACCGTTCAACTAATAACAACGTTGTCGCCTGTGCGACTCGGATCGATTTCCACCCTCCTCCTCTTCTTCTATTCCTCCTTCGCCCTTCCTCGATCTTTCGTTTTTTCCATCCTCGCATCCTATCGGAGTCGAGTCGCGAACCTGCTTTGTTTTTATCTATCAAACTAAACCCGTTTGCGACGCTTGATAATAGGTACCCTGCTGCTCAGCCCAGCCATCCATCGATAACGAGCGAATCACCCACTCGCCCTTCCCCATTCCCTACTCCACTCCACTCGCCTGGTCGGGTTTCTCTTACATGAAATCATTCTGGTCCTCCCTCGCGACTCACCTCGGCTTTGCGACCTCTCCATCGCCGACACCCGACTTCTACGTCGACAGAACCGCCTCCACCTCCAGAGACTCGTTTCTCTCCTCTTCCGCACCTTCGATAATGAGATACACAAACGAGGACAGGCTCCGCCGGGAGCAACCAAACCCACAACTCCCCGGCGAAGTCCCCGCGAAGCGACCGCAATGTTATTGTCCTCCTTACCCCCAGCGCTCCGCGTCCGGCCCCGCTGGCCCGCCGCGCTTCAAAATAACAAAATATTTCACCAAATATCTCTTCGGCGCCGACGACTCTGACGACGAGGAATTCGACGATGACGGGAACTTTATCTCGCGGCCGACGGATCACTCGCCGAAGCTTTTCGAGGCTCTGCCCGCCGAAATACTCGGTCAGATATTGGACGAGGTTGTCATTTCCAGTACCGAAAGCGATGCCCTCTGCCGATGCTTCTACCCGGGTGTCAAAGTCGCCGAATTGAAGAAACGTTATCTGAGGTGGAAGCTAGCGGACACCAGGAATATCAGGGAAACCTGTTCGCGCTGGCACTCCTGGGCCAGCAGAGAGTACTTTTCGCCCAACCGCTCCGGAGTTGTCGTCGATTTCAGCGACATCGATAATTTGAGACGTCGGTTGGAAGCATACAGCAAGCTCCACGAAGACGAAGACGAGCAACGACACCGACAGCGACGACCGAGCCCGATGCGGGGACAACGACAGCGAGAACATAGCAATGTGCCCTCCGACGACGAGGCACTTTTCACCGAGGAACAGTCTGAGGGCGGGAGCTACCACCGCAGACGGAGGGATAACAGGTCGCCGCAGCAGAAGAAGGGTATTTCATCGTTTCTATCTTACTATCTGCTACCTGAAGCTGCCGACTCGAAGGAATCGTTCATGTCAGATCATTCACATCATCAAAAGGAGACGGATTGGTCGATAATTCACAAAGAATTTCTCACTGCGTTCCCATATCTGCGGTCCGGTGGTGTCACGTTATACCTTGGATCGCCACTGCACATTCGAAATCTCGAACGTGTGCACGAAATGCTGTCTACGTTTTCCGTAGTTTGGGGAGGCTCGCTGCTACGCAACGGCGGCGGCATCATATTTTGGGATTTCACGTATGCGTGGAGGGAAGATACCGATGTATTCGAACGACTCATCCACGATCCCGAACTCGGCAAGGAACGATTTTTGAAATATTACGATAATCCGGAACGTGAATACTGGGGGATAGAGGAGGCCGCATGGATCATGAATCCTTATCAGAGACCCTCGATGGGTAGGATACCGTCTAATCGGATACAACAACGGTTTGCATTGTCGAGGAGGGTGCACGAGTTTATCATTGAGCAAACGATATCAATTATCAAATCTGATGCTGAATTGATTCTTAATATCATCACCGCTGCTGCGGGGAGTTCACGGATACAGGTTCCGGTTAATACTCTCGCTGTCCTCCCGGCGCCTAAATGGGCTACGTTGCGGACTGCCTTGCAAGCCTGTCAGACGGTCGAGTTTCGGGATTGGTTGTATTGTAACGAGCAACAATTCTCGAGGTTGGCTACCCAGCTCTCGGAGTTGGAGAACCAGCCTGTCTCTCGGCAGGTCTGGTGGGACGCTCTGGATGTGACCTCTCGAGCTTTGAATCTTGAGGTTGACCTTTTGATTGAAAAGATGCATGATGAGTTCAATCGGTTGGATTTGGATAATGCGCAATGGACGATGCCTGAGACCAAAGTCAAGGATATCGAAGTTAGAGGTCGCGGATGGATGAGGTCTAGTCACTATACTGGAGGATTCGTCGGAAAGGGGCATGAAAGACGTTGGTTGAATGAGGCCTTTGTCAGGAAATTTGTGTTTGGACAGAGTTCCGCTGGTCTAGATAAGAGTGCAAAGAATAGAGGTATCGAAGGCGTCGAAAGGTTTCTACTAGCTGACGGATGCTGGGCGGCAGAGATTTCTCTCGGAGGTGAGTCTGATTCTCGTCCATATGGTCGAAGTACTTCGCTAATAATTTGTAGCATCCCTTGTGCTTCTCCAAAAGTCATTTTCTGCCCACACCCTACGAACGCTCAAATACGCGCCTGCTATACCTCAACTGTCAATGTCTTCTCGAGCACCTGTCCAGCCCCACGCCTGCCCGCTCCTGGCGATGTTTCCGAATCTCACAGATGCTTTTGTCTACAGCGTTTGCTGTCCCGAGATATTCCGCGCCTTCTTATCTGATTCGACCGCTCCCACGTACCTCGGAAAACTTATGGCGACATCGGAGTCTACCACAGACTCGCCGACGAAGCTACGATTACCGAATTACGATAAAACACTTCGCCGAAAATGGACGATCGTGGTCCCTCGCGTGCACAAATCCATAGCAAGGGGGTGCCGTGACTACTCCCAGGAGACCACTTTCCACCTCCCCGGTCCCTCAGATGCAGCGCAGCAGGAAGTTCACGCTGAATACCTTCTCAAAACACCGACGTGGGGGCTCGTTTGGAATCGCGAATCTCTAACCGATTTACTCGGTGCTGCTCGGCAAGCCAGTTTTGTTCTCGTCGGGACTGCACCCGCTGCCGTTTCTTCGTTACAATCTGAAAAGCGTGGGGCTTGGGATTTGAGAATCGTATTCGAAGGAATGGTTGCGGTCGAATCTTTAGATTACGCTTCGGGAGTCAACATGCCGAAATACCTCGGTTTCGAAAGCTACGATAATTTATTCTTCGGGTCGCGGTCGCGGTACCCGCACGGGTCATTGGATATCAAGGAAACGGTGTTTTATCCGCTACGCGAACCACCGATGGTTGAAGTTGTGGCGAAGGTGCTGCACGCTAGTTATTTACGACACGATGATGATGATGAAGACGACGACGAGGAGGAGGAGGAAGGGCCGGTTAGGCATGATGATGGGATTCGGAGGGCATGGATGACTGAAGAGGATTTTTTGGGAGGGGAGGTTGAAGAGTAGTGCGAATGCTGTGCTTTTCCCGCTAATCTTTCTGATGGTGGAACTTGTTCTGTTTTTGTTTACAGTGGGATACTCGGTCTAGAGATGTTCCTGTTTTGTTATCGGAGCGACATGTGTGATGGTGCGGAAATTTACCTGGGTTGGTTTCTTTTTTTTTCTTTTTTTTTCTTTCTCAACTTTGAGGTATGTTTTGATGGCGGCGTTGAGAATTTCTTGAATTTTAATGTGGGATGGATTTATGTAATGTCATGTTCGATACCCGATTATTCATGTAGGTCTTGTTTTCAACTGTATAATCTCGCTACTGGTGCGAAGAAACACCTAGTTTTCTATATACGTTTTCATTGCCGGAGGTAATTCAAGCTGCCGGTGAAGTTGCTCTGATCAACCAGCAAAGACGAATATAAAAATCTCAGGCTTCGGCGCGAAGCCTTTGTAAGGACGCTATTACTTGACAGCAAAAGTTTTGCCTGTTTGCCGCTTCATATCCTCAAGAATGAGTTTCATGGGCGTCAAATACGCCAGATGCAGGTCTTCGTTGCCAGCGAAAACCATCCCCACAAGCTCGCCCTGGGTGTTCAGGACCCAGCTACCGGAATCTCCTGCTTCCGCGAACCCAGCGTGTCTATGGCCAACGACCGCCCAATCGGAGGTTGCCATCTTGTTTTCCATCAAATTTAGGCCGTGGGTGATACAGCTTATAACACCGTACGATTCGCCCGATCTCCCGATTTTGAAAACCTCGTCCCCTTCTACCGGATCACCGATATCTGCAATCTTATGGTTGGGTAATGCTACCCAGATAGCCCAGTCACGGGTGAATGTCATAACAGGCGTTACCTAAACTCGGGGAAATAGTTAAAATTAATTAGTTTAGCTTAAGGTTAGAGAAATATTCGTTATTGGGCTTCTTACGATGTTTTTCCCAATTCGACTGGTTGTCATCTTTATGAGACCCCAGTCCAGCGTCATGCGGGTTTGCGGGTCTACCTTGTAACCAGAGGTAGCTACAACCGCACCGGCTTCTCTATCGAAGACCTCTAGCCTTTCTAGCTGCTGTTGAGTATTCGCTATCAAGCTCTGCCAGAAGGACCTTCTCGTTGTCGGAGCTACTTTAGACTTCTCTTCCAATTTCTCGAACTCCTGTTTGGCCGTTTTTTGAGAAGTCTTGAGATTCGAGATGGTGTCCCTATGGTCACCCAACGACGGCGACTCTATGACAATACCGCTGGAGGGGTTCCAAACTAAAGCCTTATGGACCTTATCAAAGGCTTCGAGGTATGCTGGCACCGGGATACCATTTTCTTCCTCTGCCGTTGCGGACTTTTTAGTTGGCAGGAGGACGTGGTGGCAGGATATTCCGAAGCATTGTCCCTCTGATTCCGGGTCCTTCGCCACTAAGAATCCCCCAATTGTTCCAGTCGACCAGTCGATTCCCCGGACGCCCGCGCTTTGGCCTGGGCGACTCGCTCTGCGGTAAGCAGATAAGGCGGACCATCGGTGAACCACTCCCACTTTATATCGTATTGTATACTCACCATCCGCGTTAAGCATTTCTCTCAATCTCGGAACGATCTCGTTTTCGAAGTTGTCAGGCTTTAATGATCCGGTGATGTTGAGAGTGGGTATTCCATCTATCGCTATCACATCTACCGCAGCGAAATCTACCCGGGATTCTGATAGGAAGTCCATCAATTTGAATAGAATCGGGCGGAGGGCTTCCCCTAAGAAGTGTCCCGGCGGGAGTGCTGTGATGACGGGTATGTGACCTCGGTAGGTTTGGTCATATCTCCATGCGAGCCTTTCTCTATCCGGGTCGTTCTGCTTCTTTGGCCGTGGCGGCGTCGTTTCTTCGTTGACCGGTTGATGGGGAGTATTTGGCATCTTTTGGGAGGCAATTTCGGAGGACCTTTGGGTCTATCACTATATCTTATTCTTTCGATTGGTTTGGTGGTGTAAGCGTTATGTTCAGTAGATTTATAATCGCGGGGTTCTGATAATATCTCTCGCACTCTTGGGCACTCTTCCTTTGCATGCGTGGTGTAATTTATTGAAGCGGTGGACCAAAGAGCGATGTATTGGAAGGGAAAAAATTAGCGAAGTGAAAGCCAACTTATTGTCAAATTTATATATAAATGTAAATTCAATTACGGATTAATCGTCGGCGAATCTACATTCGATCGTCGACATGTGGTCGCTGCTCTTACCCTGACCTACGCTTACATACATAAGGCTTTGAAATTAAGGTTCTTTGGCATATTGTTAGCGGTCTCTGTGAATATGAATAGAAAAAGCCAAAGTTTTATTACAATACCATTAATGGCCATGTTCTCATCTATCTTTACTACATATAAGACCCGTTGATTCTATCGCTATGAGTTCTGCTATTTACTGTCGATAGTGGTGAGGGCATGCGCATTATACAACAATTGTGTCGCCTGTGATTGTGTTGCTTGGCCATCCGTTTATGGAGTTCAAATGGCTGCCGCTCTAAATTTTTCAACGTTTCGCTACCAAAACCGACGAAGAGAAAAACCGGCCAAAACATGATGCAGCCCGCCATTCGAAGCCGGGCGGCTATAAGAATCCTGTCCCGGCAGAGGATCTCGTTATTCGCTCTTCCTCGGCCTATACCTTCTCGAAACTACGTTTGCAATGACTGCCGTCGCCGGCAATTCCGACCCTTCGTGACATCCCGATATCTGCAGCAGGAAATCACCGCTACCACAATACCCAACGATGCGACTTTACCACCGCAAGTGCTGGAAAACGACGCTCTGAAACAAGATGATGCCCTCCTCCGCGCTGTTTTCGATTCACCGGATGTTTGGAAAGCGTTTACCAAACAAAAACAGGGCGAGACGGGATTATTCCAAAACCGATTCCTCAATAACCCGAACGGCTTCATCTACTTTGCGAACGATTGTCTCCAGAAAGCGAAAGTTGTGGTTGATCGAGTATGCTCCGCGACTACGCAGGCCCAACTAGTCCGAATAATACGGGATTTAGATTTATTATCCGATCTATTATGTCGGGTTTTGGATCTGGCTGATTTCGTTCGAAACACCCATCCGGAGCCGTCGTTCGTTCAAGCGGCCGATATGGCGTTCACCAACGTTTACGAATACATGAACGTACTCAACACCACCACGGAGTTATACGATGCTTTGAAACGAGCGATGAATGATCCTCAAGTTGTTAGTCAATTCGGAGACGTGGAAAAGGCCGTGGCGAAGACATTGCTAGCCGACTTCGAGAAGAGCGGAATCAATCTTCCCGAGAAATCGAAGAAGGAGTTCGTCCGGCTTTCGAGCGACATCGCGAGATTAGGGAGGGAGTTCGTATCCGCTGCTACCACTCATTCGCCGCATCTGGCTTTCCATCGGAAGGGTTTGCAAGGGATGGATAGATTGTATTTGCAGAGTTTGACACCGGCGCATGGTATGGAAAGGGTATATTTGCCGGTTCGCGGAGCTATCGCGCAGCATGCGATGCAGAAGGTGAGAGATAAAGGTATTCGGTATCGGGTTTGGTTGGAGCAACAGAAGGCGTCCAGACAACAGATCGATTTATTGGAGGAGTTGCTTCGGACGAGGGCGAAATTGGCGAAGCTTGTCGGGAGTGAGAGTCATGCTTCCGTTACGCTCGTGGATAAGATGGCGCAATCGCCGGAGGCGGTTGATACTTTTTTGAAATCGATGTTGCAGCGGACGAAACCGCTGGCCCAGAAGGAGTTGGAACTTCTGAGGGAAGTAAAGGAAAAGAGGGAGTTGCCGTTAAAGCCGACGGTCATATCCATGACAGGTATGATGCATTCGCGCGTGCATGAAACTCCAAAGACGGAGTTGTTCGCTTGGGATAGAGATTTCTATCTCAACTCTCTTCAGAGGAGGCACCCTGCGAATGTTTCGCAAGATGTTTCCGAATATTTTTCTCTTGGGACCGTGATGCAGGGTCTTTCGAGGCTGTTCACACGGCTTTACGGTGTTAGTTTTGTTCCTCACGCGACAAAGCCCGGAGAAATATGGAACGGCGATGTCAGAAGACTAGACGTCCAGAACGAGGATGGATCACTAGTCGCTGTTGTATATTGTGATCTTTTTAAACGACCGGAAAAGAATCCAAATCCTGCACACTTCACAGTCCGGTGTTCCCGAGCTATCGATGAAGAAGAAATCGCTGAATACCGACTTAACGAAGGCAAAGGAGACGGCATGGCGACTGCCGTCGACCAGGAGGGGGTGTTATACCAGCTTCCTACAATCGCATTAATATGCGACTTTGCTACTCCACCTGGTAGCTCCACACCCTTACTCACCCTTCACGAAGTATCAACTTTATTCCACGAGATGGGACACGCGATCCATTCCATCCTCGGAAGAACGAAATACCACGGCGTAGCCGGGACGAGGTGTCCCACCGATTTCGCAGAATTCCCGAGTATCCTCATGGAACATTTTGCCAAAGCACCGCAGGTCTTGAAGCTCTTCGCACGACATTATCAAACCGATGAACCGTTACCGGAGAGTTTATTGGAAAGGATAGTTAAACCTGAGGTTGTCACGACGCATACCGAGACATACCACCAAATCACGCTGGCGTTATTGGACCAGGAGTTACATTCCAAAAAGGCTTTGCTTTCAAACTTCGATTCGTCGGCGATATACCAAGGATTGGAGGAAAAGCATACTCTCTTCGATACCCTTACCCATCCCTTGGATCTTAGCTGGCAAGGATATTTCACGCATTTGTTCGGATACGGGGGGTTGTATTACAGCTACATGTTTGATAAATGTATCGCGGATAAAGTGTGGGAGGAAGTATTCAAGAAGAATCCCTTGAAGAGAGCGGCGGGGGAGAGGTTTAAGGAGGAGGTTTTGAAGTGGGGTGGATCGAGGGATCCGTGGGTTTGTATTTCTAAGTTGCTGGAGAAGCCGGAGTTGACGGGGGATCAGGAGAATAGGATGAAGGAGGTTGGAGAGTGGGTTTTTGAAGATTAGATTTGTAGATAGCTGTATTTTAGGGTTGGGGTTTCCGGTGGATTTGTCACGATAGTAGTGAATTAGACTCTTTAATATACACCTCTATCTATATGATGCTGGGGTTTATAGGGGAATTTCTTGGAAGTAAACCGATATAAATGCCGAATATAGGATGCTTGAATCGAAATATGGCTCGCTAAAATGCTTTGAGAAATGTGTGATGGATGTCGGTATATAGCGGATGGTATTAAACTCGGTATGAACTCATAAACTTCTCCCTCTCAACTTCAACGGCCCCTTTGATCCTCGCTCCAGATAATATACTCCCACCCACCCATGCGCCCATTGTCTCGACGCCTCTGATAGTTCCGGGAGCTACCCCTCCTATTTTCGCGTACTTGATCCTCAGATCATCCTTCTCGCTCTGCAGCATCTCGACTTCCACCTTTTTAGGCTTCTTTTCAACCAACTCCCTCCGTCGTTCGTCGCCCTTTGCGTTTCGTTTCTTGACGATATTCCAACCGCCGCGTTCGTCGACCAATTCTTTTAAGTCTCCCAGGATTCTGGCTTTCAAACCAGGCAAATTTGATGCCCCGCCGGTGATTACGATTCGTGGGATGCATACCGCTCTTACGTCGACCGGACAATGTAACAGAGCCATGAACACTAGATACGGTATCGTATAATCCGATTCGTCTTCATATTCCACCCGTCTCTGACAACCTTCCATTAACTCTTTCTCGGTGGGTATGGGGATATACCCTTCCTCGTTCTTGAAACTCTGGACTTCCGTCCAACTGGGCAAGAAAAAAGCGTATTCGGGAGCGATACTCATTGCTTCGAACGGTAACACCATATTCGTAGTCCTCGTTTCCAACAACGGTGTTTTGAAGCTCACTTCCACCTCAGCGGCTTCGATCGCTTCTTTCCGTCTTTGCGCTCTGATATCCGCTGAAGTTTTTCTAATCCTCTCTCCGTCTTCGTTGAATTCGTCCCCGTCGTCTTTGTCTATCGATAATCCAAATGCTTTTCTCGCTCGTTGTCTGGCGGATTCCCTCGCATCGGCTGAACTCTTACACCACGCGTACCGCGACAACAGATCCTCCACGTCAGCCCAATTGAATATCCTCCACCAGGATTCGTCATCTTTGTCGGGTTTGATGGTATTCCATAACAGTTGTCCGAGAAGCTCGACGAGGCTCTTAGACCCGCGACTGGAAGATTTGATGTATGCGGTCAAGGGACGGAGTTCGTAAACGGGCGTGACTGTGGTTTCTTGCCAGCCGATATCGATTATTAACGCCGATCGTAGGCCGGCGGCGAGACAGGTTAGGACTGGGGAGGTTAGGTAGGTTATCGTTGGGGGTTGGAAGTGGAGGAAGAGGAGGTGGGAGAGGGTGTTTTGGAGGGCGAGGGGGAAGAGGGGGGGAAGGATTATTATTAGACGTTTGGATTTGGATTCGATGAGTAGATATCTGTATAAGTTCATATATATCAGAAATCGAGATCTAAGATGTTATAAAAAGGATAAAGAGGAAAGGATTGGTTACTTGTTGTAAGCTTCTCGTAGTACTCGTTCCATCAAATCCTCGACGACGCCTAGGTCCTTAAGCCTCAAATCGTTCAACCATAACTCCCATTCTTCACTCCCCGAATTTCGTATCCGCGGACCAGCCGGTTCTCCTGTTCTTCGATTCGCGCGGGTTCCACCACGGCCTTTCAGTCCTACGCGGCCGTACATTTCTGGGGTGATTCCGATTTTGCATCTTGGAGCGGATTCGTTTGAGAAACCGGCGCGGAAGAAACGGGTGCCGAGTTCGAAGATTAGGGGTTCGTCTACCTGGTGGAGAGAGGAAGAGCCGGGGGAGGAGAAGGCGGAGGTGCTGAAGCGGGATTGCGGGGTGATTGGGTTTGCGGATAGGGAGGTGCGGTGGGAGGAGGATTTGTATGGGGTAGTTGGCGCGAGTTTGGTGGGATCGCGGGAGGACATTGTGGAGTGATGGAAAGGATGGATGGAGACGAAGCTATCTGGTTATCATAATGTCGATGGTCAATGAAGCTTGAAATATAGCTGAAGATGAAGCTGGAGATGTGGTTGGGATATAAATCAAGCTGTTGAAGCTGCGAGGTTTGGTGAGGTTTTGGGCCCCGCTGCTGTGCTCGGGGACGTGCTCGGGGAGAGGCTCTGGTGCTCGGGGCCGATAGCGGATAAAAGACCGCGGGGGACTGCTTCCCTCCGCGACAATCTAACTTCATTCTTCTTCCTCCACCCGCATTGCTTGCAAATTTTCTTACTCGCATTCCATCGACGGGCTCCCAGTCAATAAACTGGTTTTGTATCTTGTAGCATAATAGGTATCGTCAATTGGCTCGGACATCTCTGGTATATACCTACCCCGCGATACAAACCTCATTAACTTCACAACTTAGTATTACTCTTAATCAACTAACACTCTCCATCTCTACAGACACTATCAAAATGGCCGAACCATCGAAATTAAAACTCTGGGGTGGCCGCTTCACCGGCAAAACCGACCCCCTGATGCAAATGTACAACGAATCCCTCTCCTACGACCGAAGGATGTACGCCCAAGACATCCGCGGCTCTCAGGCCTACGCCAAAGCGACCTGTAAAGCAGGCATCTTAACCCCCACCGAACGAGACACCATAATCTCCGGTCTCGAAAAAGTCAAACAAGAATGGGAAACGAACACCTTTGTAATCCAACCGGACGTTGACGAAGATATCCACACCGCCAACGAACGACGCCTGGGTGAAATCATCGGGACTCACATCGCGGGGAAACTACACACTGGAAGATCGAGGAATGACCAAGTCGCTACGGATATGAGATTGTGGTTGCGCGATGAACTCAACGATATAGAAAAATGTTTGACCGATTTCTTGAAAGCGACGGTTTTCAGGGCCGAGGAATTGATCGATGCGTTGATGCCGGGGTATACACACGTCCAACGGGCTCAACCGATACGATGGAGTCATTGGATGTTATCTCACGCCTTTGAGTTTCTATCCGACTTGGAAAGATTGCAGCAGTTGAAGAAACGGGTCAATAAAAGTCCGTTGGGGTGTGGTGCGTTAGCGGGTAATCCGTTCAACCTTGACAGGGAGTTCCTCGCGGAGGAGTTGGGGTTCGATGGGGTTATTCAGAATAGTTTGCTCGGTGTCGCTGATAGAGATTTCGTGGTGGAGACGTTGCAGTGGGCTACGTTGATGATGAATCATGTTTCGAGGTGGAGTGAGGATTTAATCATTTATTCGACGGCGGAGTTTGGGTTTGTTACTTTGGCAGATGCGTATAGCACTGGGAGCAGTTTGATGCCACAGAAGAAGAATAGCGATAGTTTGGAATTATTGAGGGGGAAGAGCGGGCGAGTTTTCGGGCAGGTGAGTTATCATTCTCTATCAATTCTATGATCAATGGGTGCTAATTGTGTGTTTAGATGGCTGGTTTCTTGTATACTGTGAAGGGTCTTCCCAGCAGCTACAACAAAGATCTCCAAGAAGACAAGGAACCGCTATTCGACTGCGTAACTACTGTCAAAAACTCCTTGCAAATCGCCACTGGAGTGGTGTCGACATTGACCATCTATCCGGAGAAGATGAAGGCTGCCCTCACCATGGACATGCTGGCAACCGATCTGGCCGATTATCTCGTTAGGAAAGGTGTTCCGTTCAGAGAGACACACCACATCAGTGGCTCTTGTGTTCGAGAAGCCGAGCAAAGGGGGTTGAGCGGTATTGATAAACTCGGATTAGAGGTACTACAGAGCATTGACGAGAGATTCGAGGAGGACGTTCTCGAGGTCTTTGATTTCGAGAGGAGTGTCGAGTTAAGGCAATCGACTGGTGGTACTTGCAAAGCGAGCGTACTTATGCAAATCGCAGAACTTACCAAGGTTCTGCAGTGATAACATTGCTTCATGAACTCAAAAAAGTTACTTTTTTTTTCTTGTAAAGCAGGATACTCTTGTAAATAATAGAATAACATGAATGGGAGACTCGATTTTCCACCAAATGCAGTTGTGTTGGCTGTCATATAAAACCAAACCTCATCTCTTAGACCTCACCATCCCTAGTCATCATCCACTCACCACCGTCACGATGGCCTACCAACCCCACAAACGTTCCCGCACAACCTTCGAAAAGGAAGACACCTCACCGTACGTGATATACGGCACCCCGGTGGACCCAGACTCGAAACAAGAAGACAACAATATCCCCATCTGGAAACAAGAAGTCGTCGACGAACGCGGTCGAAAACGTCTCCATGGCGCCTTCGCGGGTGGTTTCAGCGCGGGTTACTTCAACACCGTCGGCTCGAAAGAAGGTGTCTGTCCCCATCTCCGCGTCCCGCTCACGAGTTACCATAAATATATAGATATTGGTTTTTAGATGTAGTACACGAATGACTGACACGTTCTGGATGACTCGCTAGGATGGACCCCGTCGACATTCACATCCTCGCGTTCGAATCGCGCAAAAATCACCACCATGAAACCGGAAGATTTCATGGATGACGAAGATCACGTTGAAGCGGCCGCCGAAGAAGAGCGACGGATAATGCGAGAAGCGGAAGCGCAAGATGGAAACACTACTGCTGAGGAACTAGCGAGTCAAGGGTTGACAAACACCGCGACGTTGTTTCAGATGCTCGCTCCGAAAGTTGAGGAATACGCCTTGGGGAAACAAATGATGCAGAAGATGGGGTGGAGGGAAGGGACTGGGGTTGGGCCGAAGGTTCGACGGAAGATGAGGGATCAGGAAGGGGGTGGGGAGGAGGATTTTAAAACTTACTGGTTCGCGCCAGACCCTGTTGTTGTGCCGCGGTATCCTTTGAAGTTAGACGATAAGGGCTTGGGGTATACAGGGGAATTAAAAGCGGATAACGAGGAAGAGGAGGTTAAAACACCAGCTGTGGCCGTCAAACCGGTGAAGAAGCCGAATGTCAGGCTTGGTATGGGAGTGGGGATCTTTAACGATGACGGGGAGGATGACGAGGATGTTTACGAAATTAAACCTAAGTCTACGTATAACAAAGTCCTGGGGGGCGAGAAGAAAAAGAAGGCAAAAGCGACAGCTGGGGCATCGACGAGCGGGGGAGTTGTTCAGAAACCGACACCGAAAATTCCCGGAAGACACGTTTTTGTGTCAAAGAAAGATAGCTTGAATCGCCAAAAGATAAGGCGGTGTCGCGATGGCACGTTACCGCTCGATGGATTCATTCTATCAGAAGAGGAGTTTTGGGACCAATCGGCCAAGGAATTTCCGTTACCTCCAGCACCAGAAGGGTATATTCCAATGAACTTATTAGCGGACCCGGCGAAGTATGCTGCTCGAGCTTCAACGGATGAACCGAAACAATCTCCAGCCCTCGATATTAAAGCGAGGGGCGAATTACTTGGAGAACAACAATTACCTGGGAAATCGGTATTTGACTTTTTGACACCCGCAGCGAGAGAGCGTATAGCGGCCGCATCGGGGAAGAAGAATCTACCCCAGGCAAAAGGCGAACAAGTCGACACGGGGAAAGATGCAGTTCAGAAGAGTAAAGATGCGATACCGTATCTCGAACAATCAGCAGCGGAGAGTGCGCTGAAGGGCTTTTTACCTTACGCGGATGCACCTGACAAAAGAACTCGATATAGAACATTCTTGGAGATTAAAGCTGGGATACGGCAGGGTATGCCGATACGAGTATGTAATTTTGAGATTCCAAGGGTTTTGATTGATTACTGATTTTCACTTAGGACAAAGGAGTATCGCTGGAGGATTGGGCGAAAGAGCTTCACGAGTTTGCGAATGCGGCTAGGATATTCAAACCCGTGACCGGGTTGATGGCGAACAGGTTTACATCATCTTCATCGACAGCGTCGCAGTTACCGACTACGGGTGGGAGTTGGAATTTGGATACGGAAGAGGTACTAGTCAGTCGACCTGCGGCGAAAACTGAGGATCCCGCGGTTACGGCAGCGAAAATGGGGATGTATGGGAATATGACTAGGAGTGTCGTGCGATTTTACCCGACGAGGTTGCTGTGTAAGAGGTTCAACGTCCCCGCGCCGGTTCACGTGGACCCAGTCGGGGATGAGGAGGGCGGGGAGAAGAGTGTGGAGTTGGTTAGTAAGAGGGAGATGGATCGGTTGATGATCGAAGCGAATACAAATATGGATTGGAAGCAGTCTAGGGAGGCGGTGGGGTTTGAGAGTGCGGGACGAGAAGGCGGGGATGATAGGGACGAGACGGGAGAGATGGAAGTGGAGGAGGAGAGGGAGAGGGAGGAGGTTGATATCAATTTTAACCCCGCATTAGAGGCAGCGAGGGCTGGAGATGAGGTCTTCAAGGCGATATTTGGGGATGATTCGGAAGAGGAAGAGTAGAACTTGTGAAGGGGATGGGAATTACGGCGTGGGGTGTAGATGTCATGAGCGGTGTCTTGACATAAACCACGATAATGGCGTCTCTAGTTTCGGGTGGAATAGCCCAAAGCGCCCAAGTGCGGACCCGATAGAAAGTTTAGTTAGCAATATCACATGCGAAGAGAAGCGCCAGATGGCATTTTCAACGTATGCACTTGGAGACATCGGCGAAGGAGAGAGAGAGTCTACATATTCATCGTTTACTGAGTGTCTTCCTGCGGGAATTAATTGTTCCCTGCATGGAAAATACCCATGCAGCGCACCCATGGCTCCGGTCGACACTAGCGCATGCGCCCCTGTAGCACTCTGATCCCAGCGGTGGCCGTCTTCGGCGTCGCTGATTCATAGTTTTTTTTTTTTTTTTTTTCTTCCTTTCTTTCTCTTCTGCCATCGGACGAAAAAGTACCGCAGACAAAGTTACATTATCCTTCTCGCACCCGAATTTCCCGTAGCTGCTACTCGCTGCAGCCTATCCGACAAGCTCGATCCTTCACAGCAATCTCGCAGCTCGCCTGCATCTCGGTCGATTGCACCCGCAAACCGACTGTGAGTCCGGTGCCAATTGACCACCTTTATACTTAGTTACTCCTACTGACTGACTGACCACTGGCTAAGCGCTATTTTTCTCCCTCTCAGCTATTTAACCGTCTCTTCCTCTTAAGCTTTTCCACATCTTGAGAAAATACAAATTTATCCTTCATGTGTCAATCACAGCAATTCTAACGTAACCACACTCGACGGACTCACACACATGGAAAGCAGCTCCTACGACTACCATCCGTTCCATTCACACCCGCTGTCTCTCTCCTTCCCCCGTCTCGACCTCGTCGCCGACGTCTCCCTCCCTCTGGACATCATCCAGTACAAAGGACATCCCTTCTGGCCAAGATAACGTCTTCTGCCACCGTTCTCATTGTCATCGTCTTTTCAATCTCCGTATAATACCACTGGACGTTCTTCTTGAATTTGGTTGAAACCGGCCCGCAGACCTTGAATATTGCGCCATCGGTTTATATTACGTAATAGAAATCGTTCGACGATCTTTCCTCTTCGCCTTCGAAAAAAAACATTCATCCCACTTTGCTATTTGAAAATGGTGTCCGAACAGCATTCCCCGCCAAATTCAGTCAACGGAGACGACGGCCCAACCATGTACAACTCGGTCGAATTCCTGAGATCCAACCAGGCTCCCGCCGGTTGGATCATTCAAAAATTCGGTGGCACCAGCGTTGGCAAATTTCCTGAAAAGATCGCGGAGGAAATCGTAAAGGTCTACGTCGCCCAGAACAAAGTTGCCATTGTGTGTTCTGCTCGGAGTACCGATACCAAAGCCGAGGGTACTACCAATCGGTGAGAATTGACTCCCAAAACGAAATATAAGCGCATGCTATTAATAATATACTAACGTCGTTTCGTCTTTTTTTTTGGTTGCTAGTTTGTTGAATGCTGCGGCTCAGGCTATGGTGGCTGATTCCACAAAGTACCTCGATGTCGTCGATCAAATCCGCGAGGACCACCTCAACGAAGCACGAAGGCTCATCAAAAACCCAGATCTCGTCGCTGAACTCTGCGGCCACATCGAAGTTGAATGCAGCAAGCTCGCTAGTTTCCTTGGCGCTGCACAAATCATCAACGAGATATCGCCAAAGTCCAAAGACGTCATCATTGGCGCTGGTGAAAAGCTCAGCTGCAGACTTATGACCACGCTTTTGAAAGATAGAGGTGTCGATGCCGAATATGTCAATTTGGAGAATATTCTCCCGTCGGGTTATCAAATGAAAGGAGGCCTTTGTCAGAGCTTTTACGATGATCTAGCACATCGTCTCGGGGAGCGAGTGCTGCAGTGTGGGGATAAAGTCCCAGTCATCACCGGGTTCTTCGGATACGTTCCCGGTAGCTTACTAGACGTCATCGGTCGTGGATATACCGATCTCTGCGCCGCCCTCGTCGCTGTCGGTATCGACGCGGATGAACTGCAGGTATGGAAGGAAGTCGACGGTATCTTCACGGCTGATCCCAGAAAAGTTCCTTCTGCAAAGTTGCTTCCTACTATTACTCCTGAAGAAGCGGCGGAATTGACGTATTACGGCTCGGAGGTTATCCATCCGTATACCATGGAACAAGTCATCCGCGCACGAATCCCAATTCGTATTAAGAATGTGGAGAATCCAACGGGTCCCGGTACCGTTATCTTCCCGGACACCATGTCCACCAAGGGGATAGACACACCGCCTCATCCGCCCAAATTGCTGCGAACCGAATCCGCGCTTCTTTATCAAAAGCGCTCCCGTCGTCCTACAGCCGTCACTATCAAGAATAAAATAGTCGTTCTCAACATCCACTCCAACCGGAAATCTCTCTCGCACGGCTTTTTCGCCAATATTTTCTCCACGCTGGATAAATACCAATTGGTGGTGGATTTGATCTCTACTTCTGAGGTGCACGTTTCCATGGCGTTGCACGCGGAAGTGCGAGAAGAATCCCTGCGCGAGGCTATCGCCGATCTCAAGAAATATGGAACGGTCGATGATATCAAGAATATGACTATTTTGAGTCTCGTGGGGAAAGATATGAAGAATTTGAAGGGTATCGCCGGCAAGATGTTTACGGCGCTGGCGGCGAGTGAAGTCAACATTGAAATGATCAGTCAGGGGGCAAGTGAGATTAATATCTCTTGCGTCATCGATGAGGCGGATGCGACGAAGGCTTTGAATGTTATTCATGATAAGGTGCTTTTCGACATCTGATCCTTATTATGAGTGGGGTTTATTGGCTTAGAAATAGATCTTTTTTGCATTGTATATTTTTGTGTATAGTTGGATACGGGGCTTTGTACAGACTAGAGGTGGATAGATGCGGAGACGGCGACGTCTTGCAGATAGAGCTAGATCTAGATTTGTCAATATAATCATTTGCATCATACCACCCATTACACCTATAGCTCTGCTTTGTGGCACAGGACTGTCATTTTAAGATGTTGGTAGCACGGATACCCACCCTCGTGCAAGAGACTTGGTATCCGCCACTTTCTTGGGCTGCTTGTTAGCAGTTGAAGACACATTGCAATCTTTGGATATCCATGTCCGCGTGTACAGATTCTAGATACGGATAGGACTATAGTAGCACATCAAATAGGTGTACGTGAGCCGCAAGATCGATTGTCCCTTGCATAAGCTGATTCAAAGGCGCTTCATCATGAGATCCCTTGTAGAAGGTTCCAGCGCGCATTCATCAATATATAAATATATACATTCAGAAGCCTCAGATATAGATAATTTAGAGTTCCTCCTTCTTCTCCTCGGGATTCTTGGAAACCCAATCACCACCCTTCCTCTTAATATCCAAAAGCTCTACTTCAAAGATCAAAGTCGCGCCACCGGGAATGACACCGCCCGCGCCACGTTCACCGTATCCGAAATCCGGGGAGATCGTGAGCTTGGCCTTCTCGCCGAGGTACATTGGCGGGTCACCGGCCTTTCCGAGGATGCCGTCGTCCCAGCCACGGATGACCCGTCCGACACCGATCTGTGTTTCGAAGGGCTGGTTGCGGTCGACGGAGGAGTCGAATTTTTTGCCGTCGGATTGGAGGGTGCCGGTGTAGTGCATTTTGACGGTGTCGCCGACGTTGGGGACGGGGCCTTTGCCGGGCTTGATGATTTCCTTTGTGACGCCCATTGTAGAGTATTATAGGATACGATGACAGTAGAATATGAAAGGTCTGATTGAATTTTCTGGGTCAATTGGAGCGGAGAGGGGAGGATGAGATGGGTGGCGATGGAGAGGACGGTGGGAGTGTCTTTATAGAATGGGCGAGTCTACAGGCCAGCGTGGGGTCTTTTGCGTTTACCCGCCGTTCGCAGCTGCTTCCAACAAACTGAGCTTGGCCCACCCCGGAAACCCTGTCGCACCTGAGCTTCACCTTCATCTTCTCGCATCTCCTCTCTTTCTATCCAGTTGTCGCTGGGACGCCATCGTTAACTTCCCCCGACGGGCTCGGGGTTTGCACTGTTGGTATAAAATGTATCACCTGTTCAAGGGACTTTATTACTATGCCACCACCAAAGAAGGTCCGTCGCTCCGCTACTTTGCTATCACGATGACAGGATCCGGCTAACTCTTCGAGGATAGAATATTCGATCCTGTAAGATATTTCACACCCAATCGAGCGCTTCTGTTCGAGGTCGCGGCGGGGATATGCGCTCACACGCGATATAAACTCTAGCATCCTCGGCCTCGACAATGCCGGCAAAACGGTATGTCGACATATACCACCCACCCATACATTTACACCCCCTATTCAACTACATCTACTAACAAATTAATCATGTAGACCCTCCTCGAAAAGATAAAATCAATATACCTCCCGGGCGCCCTCGCCCCCCGCCAGGGCGCCCAACCCCCCACCGTCGGCCAAAACATGTCCACGATCCCTCTCCCGCCGCCGTTACCCTCAATCTACCTGAAACTCTGGGACATCGGCGGGCAAGAATCCCTCCGGAATCTGTGGACGCAATACTACGCCTCCGCCCACGCCATTGTCTTCGTCGTCGATTCGACGGATAAAGCTCGTATCGAGGAATGTCGCGATGTGTTGGAGATGGTGGTTGACGCGGAGGATACGGTGGGGATACCGGTGTTGATGTTGGCTAATAAGCAGGATCGGGACGAGAGTTTGGAAGTTGAGGAGATTAAGGAGGTGTTCAATAAGATTGCGGAGAGGTTGAGCGCGCGCGATAGCAGAGTTTTACCGATCAGTGCTTTGACGGGGTAAGTTATTAAGTTATTCTAAGGCTGGTTTGTTATAGACGGCTGATATATTGATGATTAGAACTGGCGTCCCGGAGTCGGTGGAGTGGTTGGTGACGAGAGTCATGTTGAATAAGGAATATAGACCGCCGCTTATGCGGTAGATTGTCCGGTTCGGTTTCTCAGATCGTTAGGGAACCTCTTATTGGATCTTGTGTTTTGGATCTTGCGACATTTGCGTTTCTCATATTCTTCGCTGGGTAGTTTGTGATATCCCGTTTTATAGGGTTTTCTTTTGCTTCTCGCTGGGAGGGTCATGGAGTTCTCATGTAATATCATTTCATACGACTAGATTGGATAATAGGACATTCTCTGATATATATATTCATAATTTCATCACGTTCGTGAATTCGTGTATTCATACTCTATCGACCTTGAAAATATATATCTCCCTCTCGATGATTCATCCCCCCGCAAAATATAAAAAAGAAATAAAATATGACACAATGTCAGAAAGGCTTGCGAAAGGGGAGGGTTCAAGACAAACCGATAGAACCTTTCTAAATCCTTCATTTTTCAAAGATCAAAAACCCACGAAACATATCATACTTATCTCGCAATTGGCTTTTGCAAGCCGCTAGCGTGAATCGAGAGAAATATATATATATCATCGGCTTCCGCGTTGAATCAAAAATCAAAATGTTTGAAAAAACGATCGAACGAAGTGTTTCGGCCGAACGACGAAAGCGGAACGGTTCCGATATCGTTTTGGATATATATTCTTTACTTGTCTTCCGTGGCCGAGTCAGTGGGAGCAGCTGCGTCCGCACCCGCGTCAGTAGCCGTAGCTTTGCCACTATAAACAACAAGGGTGCCGCCATTGGCAAGAGTAGAGAATCCAATATGGATCATACCAGTATCATCAGCGGTGTTCACGGCCGGGGAAGCCGTGGTTTCAAGGTCTGCTGTGATCGTTGTGGTGAATTGGTGGGTTACGCCTGAAGCGTCGACGGAGGCGCCTACGATCGTGTTTACGGGTGTTTGAGTGGTTGTGGAGGATGATGAGGGTGAAGTTGTGGTGGTTGTAGATTTAGAGCTGGTGCTGGTGCTGGTATCCTTAGAGCTCGTGCTGGTATCCTTGGAACTAGTGCTGGAACTCGCGCTCGTGCTTGTGCTGGTAGCTTTGGAGCTGGAGCTCGTACTGGAGCTTGTGCTGGTATCCTTGGAGCTGGTGCTGGAGCTGGCGCTGGTAGCTTTGGAGCTGGTGCTGGAGCTTGAACTGGAGCTTGTGCTAGAGCTGGTAGCTTTGGAGCTAGAGCTTGTGCTTGTGCTGGTGTCTTTGGAGCTGGTGCTAGTGCTTTTAGTGCTAGTGCTACTAGTTGATGTTGAGCTCTCGGAGTCTGATTCAGATGATGTCGAAGACTTGTCTGAAGTGGTTGGTGTAGATGTAGATTTGGTAGAAGTCGAAGTCGGGGAAATTGTTACAGGAAGTTTAGTCGGATCCGGTTCATCAATAATCAACGTGTAAGTTGCAGTAACCGTGAACTTTTCAGATTTGGTCACAACCTTCGCCGAAGTAACATATTTTGTCCTCGTGGTAGTTCGAGGGGCGGCCCATTTGGTTTTGTAGACCCATTTGGTCTTCCAGCTGGTCTTCGGGGTGCATTGGCTGGTGCTGGTGCTGGTGCTTACGGGCTCGGGGTCTCCGTAGCCTCCGTAGCCTCCGTAGCCGTCGTCGTCCTGTGGGAGAGCGGCTCCAAGGGCCCCAGGAAGGATGCTTTTCAGATCGCACAGTCAGTCTCATTCTACTTTTCCAATCGTGTAGATTTAAATTCTGAAACTTACCTGAGCGCCAGAGCTGAGAGAAGCGGTATGCTAACCTTCATTTTTCAAGATTTCGTTTTTATACCTACACTCAACAATAAATAGTCTTAAAATATACGAAGGAGTGTACAGAAAATAAAATATTCCAAATGTTAAAGAATATTTATCAAAGGAAAGTATCTCAAAGAATGACCATAAGCATATATCGCCAACAGAAAAAGAGTGAAACTGTCGACAGGCGGCACAATAAACGAAGGACTACTGAAAGCCGAGCCGGTATGCGAGGCGGAAAAGGAGAGCTGCATCCTCTCCATACCGGACCTCCAGTTCATTTATACAACTTCCCTTCAAAAAACGTTCCACTAGTCATAGGATCCGGGTGATGGCACCTCATGCACGCCATCAACTAGCAAGCCCCCCTTCGAATTGCTCAAACGATTCCTGTCAGCGGCATGGCTTTCTTAACCTTGTGGATCCCCCAGGAATCTAAATGGTATGACGGTACCAGTTTGCCGACGTAGGAAGTACAAGAGCGTTCCTAAATCGATTCGGTTAGCCTCGCACTAACAACAAGAAAAACAATGTTTTAGACAGAACGAAAAAGAAGAAGCGTGATCGATTAAAGCGTGCATATGTGGATGTATGTGTATGCAAGCTGCCTGGGCGCTCACCCTGGTCTAGTCAAGAAGAGGCTATGCTCGCAGGACTACTACTCGCGCCAAGATCTTGAGATGCCGGTACGCTTTTAAAGCGACTTCTGTAAGCGCACACCACATCCCCAACTATCCGTCTAAGAATTGACTCTAGGGGATTTGGATGCATACAAACCTGCGCTTTCAAGGCATGTCTAGCGCGATGTTACAACGTCTTGAAGAGTGATATTTGTGTTGTCGAGCCGAGATGTCGAGTCTGATTGGTCGGTGGCATGCCGCTTTGGGGAATGCAAGCGAAAACCGTCAACGACAGCCGACTTTGGGTGATTCGTTGCCGGGTGTCAAGTAAATCTTTAAAAGTCTGAAGAGAAAGGGAGATGTTATGGCGCTAGGGAATCGGCCTCGGAGAAAACCATTTCTTCCAATGCGACGTTATATTCGCAGATGTTTCTGGCGAGCTTCAACTCTACTTACCTCTTAAAGTGGGGTCTGGACGGAAATGGAGTTTATATTCATCTTTCAACGTTAGATTGGATTGGGGGGTTTCTAGGCTTTGCTTGTAACCCTTCTATGATGACAATGGGAGACAAAGGGTAAAACGAAATATGAGGAAGGAATAGTGAATGAACATCACTGATAGTATTCAACCTCTCCCCTTCAAGAATCAAATCGTCCAAGTTTCAATCATCAACAGAATTTTCGAACCTCGATAACATTGAAAAGGCAAATCAAAGTTACCTCCATCAAAAAATTATCGCCGTTTAGCATTTCTCTTAGTTCTTTCACCCAGCCATCATTACACACCTCGTCTCATGCGTTAGTATGCAATGCATGCATGTCTTAGTTTGGCTAATTCTTGCTAAATAATGCGCTTGCTCTGATCCGTGTTCCGAGCCCCATGCTCCCCCAGACCCTCTCAAGTCTTTGCACCATTCTCAGATGCTCGTCGCTATGTATCATCTGTGCTAGTAAATTCTCATCTATGATGTCGTTGTCGGGTATAGAGAACGTTTCCGCAATAGTGGTCTCGGACGCCTTTGGTTTGGCCGGGGCTTTTGACGGCTTTTTATTTAACTTTGAGGGAGCTGTCGGTTGTAAGATCTTTGGCGAACATGTTAGTGATTTCGTCGTAGAGAGATCTAGATTAGCTAGCGGTGCTTTTTGTGATTTCGGTGTGTCAGTGGCAACTTGCTTCGGATTAGTGGGTCCAGAAATCTTTTGTTTTTTCGCTTGCGGCCCATTCGTGGGCTTCTTTACAGCTGCAGGCCTTTTGGATGAACTCGCCGTAGCAGATGCTGTCTTCTTTCCGGGATTCTTTCCAGTTGTTTTCGTAACTTGAATGGTTGCAGGGGCGGTAGAGGGTGGTTCTGTATCGTCTCCCTGGAACTTTCGCTTGAGCGAACTAGCATCGTTTGTTCCGGTCTTCGCACTTTTGAAGACGAAGGTGAGTTTCCTAGAAGCGCTAGGCAATGGTTTATCTCCATGTACTTTGTTCAATCTTTCAAAGTCAGGTAGCTGGCGGGGTGGTGGAAGACCTTCAGTATCATGCACATCATGTTGAGAATACTGTTGTGAATTTGGGACCTCAATGAATGCTTGCTGAGATGCAGATATAGCTTCCCGCTGAAAGGTAATATGAGTTTGACTATCTGTATTAAAAATTGTCCCCGCCGAGGTCACAGTCCCACGTGAGACTGGAATGGATGTTGGAAAAGCTGTATTAGTCGTTGGCTGAGAGATCCCAGAATTTGCTGTGTGGTCTCCTCGGCCAATATGAGCACGAAATGCGTTATCGAACGGATTCGCAACTTCGTGGGGTTGCATATAGTTGAATTTGTGGGATGTAGCTGGCGCATTCGTGCTCTGAATATCCGATTGATGGCGTTGAAGAAAAATGTTTCTGGGAGCAATATTACTAGATGGATGGCGTAAAGGCGCTGGAGGGCTCGAATTGATTGGTGTTTGTCGAACAATTTGCGGGACTTCATTTCGTGTATCCGCTTGGATCTGTATCTGAGTATATGGGTTCTGGTGATGCATAGCTACCGCGGATTGCTGCCCCATCTGCTGCCTCTGAGGAGCATGAGCCAACCCCATATCATTGGCACGAGGGTATAGCTGGGTTCGATTCTCAAATGGTCTGACAGCTCCAAACTGGGGGATAGCACTACCAGGACGAGAATACTGCCCCGTGGTCAAGATAGAGGTTGCGGTATCTGGTCTCTGATACTGCTGGCCAAGAGTTTTAGGCTGGATGCTTTGAGTGGATTCTCCATTGTGAAGCTGTATCGGGCACCCAATTCGGTCCAAAGTGGACATGACAGCTTGGAAGTCTCCTGGTTGACAGAAACGAACTTGCATCCGGCGCAACTACGCTCGAAGAGTTAGCTAGATTATTCAAAAAATATCCAAGAATCTCTACTTACCAGATGTCCACGGGTGTTGACGTATTTTAATGCCAACGATGGAGATCGAATCATACAAACAACATTTGGAACTCCAACAGTGTTAGTCCTCTGATTAAGGATATCGGAGATATTAATAGATTCCTAAACAGACGAGAGATTAGCTTGGCATGTCTCTATCGGAACCGAAAACCAGAAGTTAGACAGGAACGGGGTGCTCACGAGAGTTTCAGCTCTCCAAATGACCTTGAGGGTCAACTTGTTCATACAAGAGATCCTAGGATCTGAGGGCTGCTCAAGAGGACCATCAAAGCTCAAGACCAGATAAATATGATCTCGAGCTGGGTGATGATTCCATATGGGCTTGCTATTAGTCTGGGACATCGGAACGTCACAGAAGGAGTATTTATCAATGGGGAAGGACTGGCTTGCAGACGCCATTGTTGCTGACGTTCACTGAAGGAAGGGGATAACGTTTGGAGGATAAGGAAAGAATTGAGATCGGACGCCACTGACTTTAGGGAAGGGGAGTTGGTGGTTGTTGATGGTGGGGAGAGAGGGTGAAGGTGGGGAGCCGGTTGTTGAGGGTGTATGTGCGTTACCCTGCACGCTCGCTGCTACCACTACGAAGTACTCTACAGCACTCAAGTACTTGCAAGTCATCATCATCAAATGGATTCCAATCTATGCAAGTACTAGCTAAGATTAACAAGTCAGCAGCAGCATCGTACATGTACATTTCATCAAAAATTATATTATCATCACAATACGAGCAGCAGGCTAGTAAGGGTCGAACATTCGCAAAACAAGAAGCGGCCAAATTCAAAATGCATCCCACCCATAAGAAACAAGAATTTACTTCTCCCACATGATCACAAATCATCCTTCGGAATCCCTTAGCATCTTCTCCCAGACTTTGAGCTGATTTTGATAGAACTCAATATTCGCAGTTGCCAGATCCCCCAGGGTATCCCTGAATTCGATGGTCTTGATCCTCTCGAAATCATCAATCTCTCTAACGACACTCTCATCGAACGCCTCTGTCTGCTTCCTTGCATCTTCCGCTTCTCTTGTTAGCTCGTCAATCCGGAGCTCCAACTTTCTTATCCTCTCCCGCCGAGATTGTTCGTGGTCTACACCTCTCATATCTTCCACTTTACTCCTGAAAAACCCTGAAGCCCCCATACCCGTCGAGTTGGGCGGTTGGGACGCTAGTTGGTCCCGATCGTATGCCGCTTTAGCGAGGTACTCCGTCAATGCTTCGTAATCTAGCTGCTTTTGCTCTCGTAACTTCAATAGTTGTTTCAGAGCAGCTATATAAGCGTCCATATCCTTCAGCGATGTCAGATAATGCTGCTCCGAATGCTCTTTCAAATCTCGAACTCCTCCCGCGGTATCCTCGACTGCCGTTGCGAAGATTTTGATATAAGCCCTTAAATTTGGTTCTAAATCCTCAATTTTATGAAACTGTGTGGCCAAGTCCGCATAATCTAGCTCCAAGTCGCCTTCCCTTCGAACAACTCGAGCAAATATTCCGGAAACGTGTGTGAGATCTTCGGTGAGCTTGTCGGCTCGCTCTCGAACTTCGATAAATCGGCGGTCTGGTTTGTGGACTTTGGAGAAGGCGTTTAAAAAGGTATCTGTGAGGCCATCGAAGACCCCATTATCGGAGGCATTGGAGAGACGGGCAGTGCGGTTGCGCATATGGGAGTTCCAATCTTGTGATTCGAGGAAGATGGTCAGGAGGGGGGTTTTGCGGAGGACTGGGTGAAGGGTTAGGCGTTTGAGGAAGCGGTTTAAAGAGGCTGCACGGCGGTTGGTAAAATCGTATCCAAAACGGTCTCCTCGGACATATTCTACACGATCATTAGTATTTAATACGTTTTAGAGGGAGCTTCAGTTGGCATACCCATCCGTTCCTTGTCCGGGAGGGGTGGCACAGCGCAGTTGGCATGCTCCTGGTGGAGAGATTTATACAAGAAGACGAAATCGGTGAACCGCCGTCGAACACCGACATGTTTCTTTTGGAATGTGGGAAAGTCCGTCTACGGAGAAAGATAGATCCACAAGTCAGCATCTGGAGTCTAGTCTGTCTGTCCTCAGGTAAGACATACATCTGTTGTTACCAAGTACGACATAAAAGCGTCTTTGGTCCCATCATTTTCTTTCTGAGGATCGGATACGTTGCACTCTAGTCTGCCAAAGCGTACGCCGGCCAAATCCAGCTTGTCGGCATTCGGGCCAGCCTGAGGTTCTTCCTCGTAGGGTGGTTGGGAGCTGCTGGAAGCTTCATTTGCGGGCCAAGAAGCCGGCGAAAAGTCATCCATCGTTTCTATAACAGTTTCGGCAATCTTGAGTGCCACGATACTTCTAGTCCGATGGCGGGAGTATGGGTGAGGACGACAAAGACCGGACCTAGCCGGGGTGTCTGGGAAGGTGGGATGGCGGTCTCGGTAAAGATGGTAGCTTGTGATCTCGTCGTCGAAGTCGTAAAGACAGTCGAAGAGCCAGCAACGTTAGATATTCGGTATCAGAGCGCCTTATAAGCTCGGTTCGATTCTGGAGATGAGAGCGCAAGTGCGTTATGGAAGTCGTCTGCGGTTGCGGGCGTACGTCATGTCATGTCGTCTCTTCGAGTTGGTGTTTCGTTGAGCCCCGCCACAGACGACGTCCCACCAGCCCGCAGTATCCACCCACATGCCCGATACTCCGCAACCATAAGAAACCTCAGAAACAAGCATGAAACTGGCAAAGTCGCGCTTTGGAGGCATCGCGATGAGTCGCGCGGTGCATCCGGCGAGTTTGGCGGAGAGACGTCTTCTTGCAGGCAGCAGGCACGTGACCTGGCGACCTGCGCTTTTGGCGGTTGTTTGCGACGTGACGCATTCACGTCTTCCTTAAAGCTGACTCTCGCCCCTCTGCCACCGCCCCGTCCTTCGATTACCTCCGTACACCCACAATGTCTGCCGAAAAGAAGTGGAACTCAGGTGCTGATGGCGCCGAAGATGGCGACGACGACGATGCCAGAGACGATACGGTGAGCTGAAGATACACTTCTTGATATTCGAAGGCGTGTGCTAATGTCAACTGCAGGCGTACCAAGCTCAAAAAGATGCTACCCTCTTCGCCATCGAAATCTCAGACTCCATGATCGCGCCTCCTAGTGAAGAAGATGGGATGGATATCGACGGCGGCTCGAGAAAGAAAAAGAACAAGAAACCCCGATACAGCAGCGCCGAAGCCGCCCTGCGATGCGCCGAAGCTGTTCTCAAGAACCGTATCATATCCACGCCGAACGACATGATGGGAATCTTGCTGTACGGCACGGAGAAGACTAAATACGGGGAGGGGAGCACGTCAAGCTACCCGAATTGCTACCTGTTGATGGACCTGGATATTCCCGACGCCGCGAGCATCAAGGAGTTGAAGTACCTTTTGGATAGTGCGTTATCCCAAGATTTCATATGAAGATCGCGAGGACTAAAACTGCTCCAGACCCCGAAGAACTCGAAGATTTATTGAAGCCTTCAGAGAAACCGGCTGCAATGGCTAGCGTCTTTTTTGCAGCCAATCACCTCTTCACGACAAAGTACGTCAATCCATGATATCGTCACTTACATTTGACCTACTGATCAGTTATCAGGGCAGCAAACTTCAATTCACGGCGTCTATTCATAATCACCGACAATGACAACCCTGAATCTAGCAAACAGGCAAGAGGGCACGCCCAAACCCGCGCGAAAGATCTTTACGACCTCGGGGTCCGCATCGAACCCTTCTTCATCTCGACTCCAACCCACGAATTCGACAAGTCCCTCTTCTATGCAGATGTAATGTACGACACCGGCGAAGATACCGACAACCTCCCAGGCTCCGAGGAGGTGTCAAAGAGCTCCGACGCCGAAAGTCGATACGAACAAATGCTAGCTGCCATAACGGCAAAACAAGCCCCGCGACGAGCATTATTCACTTCGAAAATGGAAATCGGAAAAGGCTTCGTAATAGGGATCAAAGGATACCTACTTTACAAACGCGTCGAACCCTCACGATCCCATTACATTCACGAACAAGGAGAGAAATTACAGATTGTGAAAGGTAGCACCACCCGAATGGTCGAAGAGACCGCTCAGGAAGTCGCACCGGGTCAAATCCGTAAAGCCTACAAATTCGGCGGCGAGACCGTAACTTTCTCCGAAGAAGAATTCAAAAAGATCCGATATTTCGGCGAACCTGTTCTCAGGATCTTGGGGTTCAAACCGCAGACCGAGCTACAATTCTGGCACAACATGAGATCTTCGATGTTCATATATCCCAGCGAGGACGACTACACCGGATCGACGAGAACTTTTGCCGCGTTGCGTAACAAACTACTCGCTAGTAAATTAATGGCTCTCTCGTGGTTTATCTCGCGCCGGAACGCAGCTCCCGTGGTAGCTGCGATATTACCATCCGTCGAACCGCAGGGGATGTTTGTGATCCCGTTACCGTTCGTTGACGATATCCGACAGAACCCCGAGGTACCGCATCTCGTTGCGCCTAACGCGCTCATCGATCGTATGCAGGATGTCATTCGGCAGTTGCACATGCCCAGGGGTTATGTTCCTGAAAAATATCCGAATCCCGCGTTGCAGAAGCATTATAAAGTGCTTGAAGCTATCGCTTTGGAGGAGGAGTTACCTGAAGAGTTTGAAGACAAGACTTTACCAAAATATAAAAATATTGAAAAGGTGAGCGTTGTAGATTTACGTAATTTCACAGGGGATTTTGTTTTGCTGATTGTTGTAGCACGCGGGTGCGATGATTCGGGACTGGGGAGATGCTTTGGAATCCGCAATGACCGATTTAAGATTATCTCGACCGGCGCAGATGGAAGTCCACGGGACAAAGAGATCAAGAGAACCGGCTGGCGGCACTACCAAGAAAGCCAAGAAGGATGTCGATGGATCAGGATCCGGCGATGCGGATAAAGAGATGAAGTCCGCTTTCGACAAGAATACAGTCAACAAGGTTGGATTTCCTGATATTGAAGAGAAGATGATTTCGATATGCTGACTTTTAAATGATAGTTGACCGTAGCAGCGTTGAAAGATTGGTTAAATTCGAAGGGATTGTCGTCTACTGGCAAGAAGGCTGATCTCGTTGAGAGGGTGGAAGAGTATTTTGAGAATAAATGAACAATTAGCATATATCTTCTTATGTTTATGTATAGCGATTGATAACGGGTGGTTTAATTGTTAACGCGGCGTTCTATCGAGCTTGTAATTTATATCTATTATATCAAAAACAATTCTTGAGATACCATAATATTAACACACATATCTATTCCATGCTTTCGTAACAAAAGAGGTTAGTCTAGCTAAAATCAATTCTTTTTAACCGTTTCTTGTATCTTGCAAGGGATTGTATACGCAAATTATTGACGCTGTAAACTCGAAACGACATGAAGTAGGGGAGGGAAAGCAACAGGAACAAGCTATGACGCCAAAACAAAAAGGAACCACCTCTAAAGGCGAAGCATACAATACTTCAGCTCATGAAAACCAAACAACAAGAAAATCTATGTGGTTGAATCAAAATCCGACCAAACCCACCCGGGTATCCCATAACTATACCCCGCAACCGTAACATACTCCTAAAGCCCTCCGCCCATCTTCACTGTCAGCCTTCTGATATACGAGACAAACTTTTTCTACTACTTCCAAAACCCCCTCGCTATCCTCTTTAGTCACATGGGCGTGACCCTACTCTTCCTGAAAACTGCCCCACTACCATCAGAATCATGTGGTGAACCCCTCGACCATTCCGAATCACTCATCATATCTCCCAATTTTTGCATCCTGGCATATCCAACTTTCGAATTCTGTTCCATAATCTCCTGTTTCTCCCTTTCGCTATCGATTTCATCTTCAGCTTCGTAATCGCTGTTGAATCCGCTTTTGCTGCCGCCTCCGTCTCGCCCTCTGATCATTCCAGAGTGCAGTTTCCCGTCAGAGCTCATTCTGCTACTGGAATCTTCGTCTTCGGAGGAGGTTTCGATGTTTGATGGGGGCTCGATGCGGACAACTGGCCGGTTGTTCTTTTTGGATCTCGTGCGGGTTAGGATTTCGTGTCCGCAGTTGGAACAAAGGTTCATAGCGATAGCTTTTTCGATGACGTCTTTGTCGTTTTGATCGATGACCGCAGCGATTGATCCGGAATTCTGCTGGAGATGGTTGTGGTTATGATTATGATTATGAGAGTGGTTGTGGTGGTGTGCGTGAGGAATAGCCAAAGACTGCGATTGTCCTTGAGTCTTTGATGGTAGTTGACCGTGAGCGCATCCGTCGGGACAACCGCCCCATTTCTTCTTCATTGACTGGAATTTCTTCTGTTTAGCGGCCCGCTGCGCTGCTATCTCCGGGTTATTCTTCGCGGCTTCCTCTAGCTGCTTCTCGTATTCGGACCACGTTCGGAGTTTCGATTCTAAATCGTATTTCCCCCGTTCGTTGCGACGCATGATTAAGAATTTGCAATGTTCGATGTTCATCCAATCTTCAAACTCCTCGACAGTGTAGTCTGCACGATTCCTCTAAGGTTAACACCACGTTCTCTCTTTTATAGAAATGTAGAGATGTTTGATACGTACGATACCATTTCATCAAGAAGACTCGCGTCATGAGACCGTGTGTGACGAGGATAATAACGCTCGGACAATCCGGTTCTGCGAATTGGCGCCATAGACTTTCGTTGAAGCCACTAACTCGGTCATACGCATCTGCCGCCGATTCGCCGTTGGGGATTCGATAGAAGCTATGTTGATACAACGAGTTAGTCATCGAAAGGATAGAGTCGAGATGTTCAGCCAACTTACAAATGCCCGTAGGCAGCCCGTTCTTGCCATATTCGGTCCTGATAAGCCGTACAACCTTGGAAATTTCCAAACTGTCCCATGTAAAAATCCAAGCATCAGCATCGAAATCTGAACCCATGGACGAAAGTGTCGAGGAGCCTTCTTACATCTACCCAAAGTCACAATCTGTCAGCATATACCTCAATTCCACAAACATAGAACAGACTGACCTTGTTCTCGAATCCTCGGCTCCTCGTAAACCGTGGTCTTACTCTTCCACTCTTCTCCCAAGCTTTCGACGATTCCAGCTGTCGTTTCTCTAGTCCGTCTGTACGGCGACGTGTATATCTGTAACGTATCCTCCGGTACCAACAGATCCTTCAATCGATGTCCCGCCGCACGTGCCTGCTCGTGTCCGAACGCGGTGAGTTTAACTCTATGATCCGGTATCGTCTGATGAATCGCCTTATTTTCTAACACCCCGAGTGGGAACAGAAATGGGTATTAGTAATCGGATCAAACACGACAGAAAGAGGGAAATCCGTAGACGGAGAAAGTAAGGTTAATGCGGGGTTACGATGGACGTACGATTGCCTTCGCTCTGGGCGTGCCTGATGAGTAGGATTAACTGTGCACGAGAGCAGATGCCGAATTCAATGTTAGCTACGGATCGTTTAAAGGCACGGGGAACCGTGTTTCGCGGCGGGAGTTAACAAGGGGACCCGCAGTGTGACGTACCCTTGGACGACCCATATCTCGGAAGCGAACCAGGGAAAAGAAAAAAGAAAAAGAAAACGGTGGTGCACGGATGATAGCGGTGGATTGATTATTCAGGCTTTCTACTATCGTATCTATCGGTGGGGAGCTCCGTAGCAGTTGTGAAGGGAGGGGGAGAGATAGGATGGAGAGATGGGTGGGAAATAGTTGATATGCGAGAGGCCCCTTCCAAGAGATTCGCACGATAACTGGAAAGCAGTTTGTTTCCGACTAGTTCTCGTCCCGGCCAGCGAACATTTAAATAAGAATCAGAGAAGAATGATGTTTTTTTTTATAAACCGGAACGAACATGACAGAACGGAGCAGAACTGTGCAGCCGCTGGGCCGGGCGCAACAGGGCGAATATCGGCCGCCCTCTACTTATTAATTCGCTAGCGGTTAGTCAAAGATCCTACTGCTTTCTGTCTCACATTAGAATAGCTTAGAATGACCGGTTCGCACCAGCAGAAAAAGAACTGAAAGAGTTCACATTGGTTGGGTCGGGTGCAGCTTCCAAGACAGCCAACCAGCGTCACCCTCAGAACATAATCACGCCGCCCTAAAACGAGCTTATTCTGATCTGATCTGAGATCCTGTAGACGCTATTGCAACTACGGAGAGTGTCTTATCGATATGCTCTGCGGGGTATCGTGTTATAAAGAAGGCGCCGTGTCCAATAGCCCGGCGTGTATTCGCTTCCGTTTCCCAATGCCCTGATTTCTAAAAACGCCTGTTCTACAAACAACAATGCATACAAGAGGAGAAGCCAAAGAGCAAAACTTCATTCGTAGACGAAACAAACCGTAGTCGTAGCCTCTACCAAAGGACTTAGTCTATCCGCCAAACCTTACCGTTCGTCATCGCTGCCTGATCCCTCCCACGGTGACCGAGAAGTCGTTCCCGCGCCAGTTTACATCCCCCCGGAGCATCCCATTAAACCAAATCGGCAGAGCCAAAGCCTCTCGCCCGAACCATTGCAGAAGCCATGTGAAGAACCCTCTCCTTCTCCCCGTCTTCAACCAAACAGGGCAATCCGGATCCCCCTTGTCCACCGTCGCATACCTGTGCATATCCCTATACAAAAACCAATCGCTCAAACACCAAAGCACAACGCTAGCCAGCCAAAATTGCCCCACCGTCCATCCGGCCGGCAGCAGGTCAAAGTACTTCAACCCCACCCCACCGATATACGATGCTAAAAAACTCTCCGTGCCCGGTTCCACAAGACAGGCTCCCAGAACAGCAAACTTGCGCACCTTGAGCCATCGACAACGACGTGCCCAATAATCCGAGATCCTCATCCCACTCATAGGCTGGAAACAAGGTTCGTTCAATAGCACGTGCCGTACCAGCCCGGAATTCGTCCCGTTCTCGTTATTGTACTTGACATCATCCTTGACCGAGTTCATCCAAATACACTCCGCGATCAAATGATCCTCGCAAAGCTTCGACGAGAAGAACGCGATGCCTCCTTCGGATTCGGGTGTTCGAGGACATAATTCCATCAAATGGGATTTACGAAACATGTTGCTCTTCCCGATAACGCATGGCGCGACACCGACAACGTTGATCCCGGTGTAGAATTTCGCATGAGCTGATGACAAGAACATTTCCTCCAACGCGCATCCGAAACTATCGAATCGTCCGATCCAAGGTTTCATCAACTCGTCTGTTCCGGTTGTATTGACACAGATCGGTAGATGGTGAACGAGTTTCGCGCGCCTGGTCGGTGTTTTCAACTCGAGATTCTGATTCCAGGGATGTCCTAACAAAACGTCCACCGCTCGTGCCATTGCTCCCGGATCCAACCAGACGTTACAATCAATCATCCAAATGATATCATATTTCGCTCTTCTCCAACCACGGATCAGATTGTTAATCTTGGGATTAATCCCGATCTTCTCGTCGCCGATAATCAAGCTGACATCTGTATCTGGGTTGTTGCGTATCAATTGCCGAATGCCAGGGATGGCTGGGTCGTCCACATCTGCCACGGAGAGAATCAATTCGAAACGAGGGTATTTTTGTCGCACGGAAGATAGAAGGCATTCGATCAGGTGGGGTTCGGTTTGGAAGCGCCCTGGAGATTTGATTGGGCGGAGGATTGTGACGCCCGGAGCTTTTAATCGGTCGATTTTGGCGGATATAGCTTCTGCTCTCGGTGTCCCGGCGACCAGCTCGCGGGTTATTGTTGCTCGTCTAATCCCATCGTTCGAACAAGATGTAATTGTCAGCCATCGAGCACAGCTCCGGGTACGTCGAACTCCGCAGGGAGGAGTTTTGCAGATGCCAGACTTACATTCGAACATGGCCAAGGAGGCCGACCAGCCAGACTATGACATACCAAACGACTGCGACGACAGCTGCGATATAGGCGATCCAGCTAGTATACGAAATGGCGTCTCCGTCTTGCTCGCTCATCATTTTTGAGCCCCCGGCAGTGAAGGGCCCCAAAGCAAAAAAACGAGCGTGATCGGTGGATGTCTGGTTAAAAGGTGTGAAGAAAGAAAAGAGAAAGGACAGGAAAGGGTGGAAGGTAGAAGCTTGGGAGCTGGCCTGATCATTGCGGAGAGCGCAGCCGAAAGTGCGACAGGGCAAAAATAAGCACGCCAAGACCCAAATATGTCAACAAAATAATGCCCCGAAAACAATCCCATTCTATCGTACAGAATACCACCGCTTGTAGTATAGAACCTGTTATAGCTAAGTGCAGGCGCAGTGTGAAGGCATATGCAATCGACCCACGTTGATATCACACCATTTCGCCCCGCCGGTCCCGCATTCGCTGCATCGCCTCCTCGACCTTCTGCAATCGCCACGTGCAGTTATCCGCAAACTCGCACTTCTTGCACTTCCACGCCTCTTCAATGTCCACCCCTACGGTCTCCCTCTCGCCCTTCCACCATGAAATGACACTGTCCACATGTTCTTTGAGCATTACATCATCCGCTTGATAATCCGCCGAATCTAAGAACTGCCCGTTCCGCTGCCATTTATACACAACCGTCAAATCGGGCGTAATTGTGCTGATAGTTTGCTTCAACTTCTTATGGTAAAGCGTATAAAGTTTCTCGATCGAATTGTTCTGTAACAATAAATCCAATTCGTCACTTCCGGGCTCAGTCTCGTTGCCCATGCCTGCTAGCTCTGCGATGAGATCATCCGAGAAAGGTTCATCGGCCGGGATTTCATTGTAAAGGCAAAGTTTCTTAACCATCGACTTGGGCGTAGCCTTGATCATATCGTTGAGTAGCAGGCGGTAGAGCATCAGTTGGAAATGAACGGACTTCGATTGCGATGATCCTGGTTCCGGTATCCTGGAAGAACTCCTCGTCTTGAGATCGAGAACGTAGGCAGGTTGACCCTTCGTTCGGGACTTCTTCGGACTCGGAGTGATGAAGTCTAATATCGACGACTGCTGTTTCGGGGTTGTGGGCTCCGGTGACTTCGGATCAGGAGTTTTCTTCGGTCTTCCTCTCTTTTTCTTGGGCGTCTCTGGAACCTCTCCGCTCCTTTCGACGGTTGGACCGATGGCTGGGGTTTTTGACTCAGCCATGTTCCCAGCTGGTGATCCTTCAACTGATGTCTTTTTATTCTTAGCTTTTCTTGGGTTGACATTCTCCTGCTTTTGATCCTCCTCCTCCTCTTCATCCTCGGTCGTAAACTTTTTGAAATTGACTTCGTCGATAACACCATTCACGAAAACCCCATCAATCCAACCCCACACCTCCAATTCCCTCGTCAGCCCAGTAGTCCTCAGAGTCTCCAACCCTTGAATCATATTCCATATCCTGACTCCCCATTTATCATGTTTAGTTTTCACCGTGACAGGAACAACAGTATGAACCTCCTCCTCCATCTCTCTGTGAATCTTAGTCCCGGCCTGCATCTCCGCGGTCCGTCGTTTGAACCCTCGTAACAGAGTATAATGGTACTGTTGTTCACACCACATATTCGACAACAGGTCCGAGACGGAGAGTTTGGTATTCCCGCCCCTCCTACGCCAACGCTCGAGCGGTGATCGATCGTCTTCGACTGCTGCTGCATCTTCGATTACTGACTGTTGTCCACCAGTTTCAATAACGGCGTTATACGCTTTTTCGCTATCTTTCTCGGCGGCTTTGATTTGCTTTGTTTCGGGTGTTTCATCGATTATATCTAAACGCTTTGTAATATTTAGCCATTAGCATTTATCTCTATCTATAACGAGGGGGGTGTGGATAGCGCATACGGTTATTCTTCCCCGTGTGCTCGTCGAGCTGTTTATTCTCAAGCCATTGCTCGTACTCCCAAAGCACCTGCCTATCGATCTCCTGTCCGTCCGCGTCCTCTTGAGAATTCGTCCAGTATATGTCAGAAGGGCGAGGTTGCGGGTCGGTTTTAGATTGGGAGCTAGGCAAGTCCTGAGATACGAGAGCAGCAAGGAGTTGCGCATCATCGTATTCGAGGTCTAGAAGTGAATCGAGGGCGAGGGAATCATGATAGTCTTCCTGTTCCGTCGGCTCCTCTTCATTTTCTCCTTCGCCTCCCACCTCGATATGACGTCGTGTTTTGTCGGCGATGTCCTGCGATACGGGTGGCAAGAATTTTCCTTTCGACTCTTGGTGATTTATCTTGTGTGCGTATTCAGCGAAGACCAGTTCTATGGCTTCGGCGTCATCGTCGTCGAGTTCGAAGTCGATGCCGTAATCGTCTGCTTGAGATGGAGCGTGCGGTTTAGTGGGAGTTGTGTTGGACGGAGCCTCGAAGGGGCGAAAGACGAGTCTTCCCGGGGGTCGCGACGGGGTAGCAGAAGCAGCCCGGGCAGGGCTTCCCGGAGCCATCTACGCGACTATTTTCTCGCATGTAGCTATCATCTATATATCTCCGCTGTACCTCTGTCGTCAGATACCGTCGTCTTCGTCTGAGCGCAGTAGCTAGCTGGTAGCAGACGCAGTCAAACCGCCGCGGTGGGCTGTCTTGTGATGCGTGAACGCGGGGAACTCGAACCTCATCTCCAAACTAACCTATCGCAGCCCTATCACAAGCCAAAAAGGCGAAAACGAAAAAAAAGAGAGTCGAACGAAAAGATCCTAAAACCACGGATATCGACCGAAGCAAGCGCTCCTAATCCAGTGCCAATTGCTAAGAATTAGCTAACCTGCGACAACACAACCAAGCCGAAGTTAACCGCCTGAGAACACTATAAAATCCAGTCTGTTTCTGATAGCCCCGGGCTTGCCTGTTTCAGGTCTTCTCTCGCTTTTAAATGGGCACGATGGCGAGCTCCGGTCAGGATAAAAGTCATCCTCCACCACATTTATTCGACATGGCGCTGGACTACGGTGATCTCACGCATTTGCTGCCGACGAATTACAAGCAGACCATCCGGGACTGGCTACAGGAGGATTGTCCTTCTTTCGATTATGGTGGTTTCGTGGTAGGAGAGCAGGAGAGTGTCGGGACATTGTATGGGAAGACCGCTGTAAGATAACTTTCTTTCTGATTTATTATCTTTGCAGTGTCTAATTAACTGTACAGGGAGTCCTTGCTGGTGTCCCGTTCTTTGATGAGGTCTTTGCGCAGCTGGGGTGCTCGTAAGTTTAGTTCTGCGCAGACAATAGTTCAATGTTCTAGGAAACGGTACTAAAGTATCTATCCACGATTTGCAGCGTGGAGTGGCACATGCATGAGGGTGAATTCTTCGAGCCCGTCAAGAAGTGTGCTACAATCCGCGGCCCCGCCAGAAAGATTCTCCTGGGAGAAAGAGTCGCATTGAACACACTAGCTCGATGCTCGGGTATCGCTACCAAGTAAGTTTCATTAAAATTCACCTCCACACATACAATATTTTCTAACACTTCGATTAGATCGAGGTTGATGTTGCGCATTGTGAGGAAGGCCGGATATCAAGGAATTCTGGCAGGCACAAGGAAAACTACCCCGGGATTCAGATTGGTCGAAAAGTACGGCATGTTAGTCGGTGGCGTTGACGCACACCGTTATGACCTGAGCAGCATGATAATGCTTAAAGATAATCACGTTTGGTCGAAGGGTAAATCTAGAAACGATATCAGCCGCTTCTCCAATGGCTAATAGTGGTTTAGGGTCGATCACAAAAGCAGTCCATGCCGCACGTGCGGTGGGCGGATTCGCAGTGAAGATCGAAGTTGAGGTACAATCAGAAGCAGAGGCCGACGAAGCCATTGCCGCAGGCGCGGATATCGTCATGTTGGATAACTTTGGAAGCGAAGGGATTAAAATTGCCGCGAGGAGTTTGAAGACAAAATGGGCGGGGAAGTCTAGTGTTCTGTTAGAATGTAGCGGTGGTCTTACATTAGATAACGTCGAGAGTTACATCTGCCAAGGTTTGTTAAATCGTAAGACAGGGAATTGAACTGGGATTGCTAACATTATTACTTTTATAGATATCGACATTATCTCTACCAGCTCGATACACCAGAGTGTGCAGCATGTGGATTTCAGCTTGAAGCTTCCTCGACCTTCAACTCGCAACGACGATGAAGATGAAGATTAATTCACCAAACCTCTTGCCAACCAGCCTTCATGGAATTGGAGTGGTCTATATTTGTCTTAAGACCCAGCATGATGATAGAGTACGGGCATTTCATTGCCAATACCCCTTCATTCTCACGATACCAAACGCTTTAGCATAATAAACCTAATAGCCGTAGCTAAATAAACAAGTATTTATCGCAAAAATTGAATTAATTGGCCATTTGATATGCGCTGAAGATCCGTATATCCTGCTTCACCTGCACGCTCCCCATGATTTATCAATATACGGCAAATTCATACATTTATCCAACCCCCCATAGAACCAAAACCCATCAATATGGCCATCAATAAAGAAGACAACGAGATAGACAGCTTCATCGACCTCTACGACTCCCCTCAGCTACCTGCAGCATACTCGGAAGAAGACATCATCTGCGATTACTTCGGATGGGATGATGATGTCGGCCTCGAGCCGCCTCCTGCACAGGCTCAGGCGCCGCACACCACGACCTTCCAGTATACCAAACTCGAAGTAATTCCCGAAGAATCAGAATCCGCGAATACTTCGTTACGCCAAAACTCCGACCTACAAGAGAAACCAACTTCTCAACCTGTTCTCCCATTATTCTTACCAAATTCAAACAGACTGCCAGAACTTAACTCGAAAACTACAATTGATATCTCGAAGCAGGATACCGCAACGCAGGACGCTGAGGAATTACAACACTACGTCGACCAATCGAACGAGTCGTTCTCCGATCTAGACATCGAATCCCGGGTGCATAAACTCTTGATCAGCCCTCGAGACCCTGACGCCGTCGTCAACATAATCTGGGAAGAAGCGGATAACTCAACCCGTCCTTCAGCATGGGTCGTCGACAAGATCGATGAAGTGTTCAGCGGATGGATGGATGTGATCACGAATAAAACCAAGATGGTTGTGAAGTTACGGGCACGTGACAGGAGGACGTTGAATTCAAGGTTTGTATCGACGTTTCTTTCTGTTTATGTTGTAATGTAGGAGTAAAACTGATCTGTTTAGGAGTAATAATTCGCACGTTTGGAGAACGATAGTCTATCCGGGCACATGTCAACGAGATATTCAGAGATTCGGTAATATCCGATATTTGAGCGAGAAAGCTCGGCCCCATGACTTATTAGTCGATGGCTAATACCGATCTTTTAGGTTCGTTTGTTAGAATCCTGGAATTGATCACGGAAGCCATCAAACTGGACAAGATTTATACCAAACGGTCCGTTCCACGCTAGTTCGAACGAAAAGTAGCCTAGTCGATGCATGCTAACGTAAATTTTTAGAGACGTGTACTATAAAGACGTGGCATTATTCAGATCGCAGCGGACGGTCGATAACCTGGTTGACGATATCGCTGCCGCTCTCGGGGTGCCAAGGCGAACTTTACATCTTGTACGAACCAATTACCGGGGTTTTAATCTCACTAGCTTCATTGAAATGTGCATAGCTGATACTGTATCGTTTACATGTGATCATTTCGTAGACGGCTGCCGCTAAAGGCTTGGTCTGTGGCGATTTGAAGATATGCAAAAACGATGGAAGCGTGATAAATTGCAACATCGAAGGAGAAGTAGGTTTCGATAAACCCGGTGAATATAGTGAGCTATATGAGTGGGGCGATGG
The DNA here is from genome assembly GCA_036971365.1 of Dactylellina leptospora. Taxonomy (NCBI): domain Eukaryota; kingdom Fungi; phylum Ascomycota; class Orbiliomycetes; order Orbiliales; family Orbiliaceae; genus Dactylellina; species Dactylellina leptospora. Next base: position 362,062 of record JAJTUC010000017.1, on the reverse strand, counting down.
TAGGCTAAATAATAGTGGTGGTCGGTTAGGGCGTTCTCGTCCCCGCTTCGTCCGATATCGAGAAGGTCAAAATTGGAACATGCGACATCGTCCTCATAATCGAGAAGGAGGTGAGAGATATTAGTGGCAAAATTGTTACCGGGGTTTTATCTAATGCTAACTCGGAGATATTTCTCAAAACCAAAACAAAAAGGCTATCTTCAGAACTCTAGCGGAGAGCGGTGATTGGAAGAGACTCCCCGGCCGCCCTATTCTCATTTGCGTAGGTGGCTGTTCTCACCCTCACTTTCGAGACTTCCTGTTTCGAAAACCCCACACCCGCTTATCTCATTTTATTAACGCGATGGTATCATATGAATAGGGGAAAGGATATCCTGATATTGCGACGAGAGAGTTCGCTCGGTATTTGTATTTGAATAAGAATTCGAAGGGGCAGTATCTTGATTTCCGATGTTTGGTGGATTATGATCCGCATGGGTTGGATATATACACGATGTATAGGAAGGGATCGTTATTGACGGGGACGGATATACAGCATGAACAGATGGCTATTCCTAGTCTGCAAAGGCTGGGTGTCACGTTTAATGATATTTTGGAATATTGCGGTTCTTCGGAAGGGATGGGAGGGGGTGGCTTTGTTCAGGATATGTCACGGTGTGATGGGTTGAACGGCGGTGAAGATTTGGAGCCGGCTAGTAAACGGATGAAGACTGGTGGTTCGAATGATGGTAATAAGAATGGGGCGCTGGGTTCTATGGGACAGGGGATGTTACTTTTGAGCCATCGGGATCGGGCGAAGGCTATTTCAATGCTGGGTAGAGATGCGGGTGAGGTTTCCGCGGAGTATTTTGAAGATTTGAGGAGTATGTTGGTTGTTGGGTACAAAGCTGAGATCCAGGTGCTGGGGGATCAGTTGGTGAGGTATCTCGGGGAGAAGTTGAGTCGGGTGTGATATACTTGAGGGGAGGTGGTTGTGGGATATTTTTGTTTCAAAATCGAGTGGTGAATACATGGTTTCTTCACTTGTATATCCTATAGACTCGTACTGACCATGGCATAGAATGGTATCAATTTGTGAGAGGAGATTGATGATTGAACAAAGATGAAAATCTTGCCTATGTTTTGACTTCTCTGTCATCAGGATGTCTCATGTCCATCTTTGTATCGACTGATAATAGCCTGCCGCGTATACCGCGACCTCAAGACCTTAAGTACCGATAGGTATCATCGGATAAAAAGAAGCATATTTTCATTAATCGACAAAATCTTTTATTTAAAGACCAGCTCACCTATTATAAATCCCCATCGCTGAAAAGCGATATGAGGTATTAGATAATATTATCGATAAAACGCAATCTCTCTTCCTTCCAAGTTGTCAATCAACATGTTAATTACATGGAACGGATCCGAAATCCGTCTGATCAATTAGCTACCGCGGGTAACGTATACTATTCTAGAAAAACATCCTGTCCGCGTGCACAGTGGAGAAATGAAGAATTTACACGCAGAATATTTGAAACATCAGCATCAGATGATATTCGAATTTTCTTTGATTTATCTCCTATCCCGCGTCATTTTTGATACGTTCTCCATGTAGTATTATTATATCATAGTATGTAAATATTATTTGTTTTTTTAGAATAAATAATTACAGCGCATATATGTAAGCCGCTGGATGGCTGACGCTCGTGCCTGCTTTGAAGAATGTTCTGCCGCGTGGGAGAGACAACGAGGGGTATGCGCTTAACGTCGGTTCACGAACATTTCAAACACCCTTCGCCTAAAGCGCCTTCGAGAAATGGAAGACGGGATGGTGGGATATATCACTCGTCCGTATTTTTCTTCTTTTAGAAAAGAAAAACGTGAGAACAATGTATCAATATATGTATATTCAAGTGATTGTTATAGGCGAGTTTAGTGGGTTGTGGCGTGGGAACTATTTTTTGGTGATAAACCTGGAATGTTGAGAGCGGGTTCTTAGATGCAATGCAATGACGGGAAGTTTGGTCGGTTAAATTTTAGTATAGCTTACTAGCTTACAGAGTACAAAGGTTGAGCTTGAATACTGTAGGATTTTTGGTACAACATCATGATGTCAAATGGTCAATTGCTGATTCGATCGATAACCCTGTATAGCTGAAGCGAAGCTTAAATCGGGAGCTGCCTTATTATCGTTAGATGCAGTTTGGTGGATATCTTAGATCTACCAAGATTGAACAGGCTGACAAGCTTCCTTTGTGCGAGCTTGCACAAATGTTACAAATTTAGTGAATCGAGTCACTTGTCATATTTTCAAGATCTGTGAAACAGTTTTGAGGCAAAAATGCAGTACTCCACGGTGCGTGAGGTTTTAAGACTTTAGAATACTGGAAATTCCCCGGGTTGGGAAACTCGGCTCATGTGCAGAGTAACCCCCCACTCTATACCACCACATGCGGTATTCTCAGGCTGTGAAGACTAGTCCAAAAGCGAAAGGCGGACCCCACAGACTTTTTTAGTTTTCGTCTCCCACGTTTCGCCATTCTCCAGCTTCCCTTCTGCTGCGTCGAAGAATAGACTTTTGCGAGAAAGAAGCGGCTAAGAGGTTCTCTCGCATGTCGCCGAAGGGGAAATAATCACCGACATGAATTGTGGATTTCGTTGGGCTTCGGGTTGCATGCATGCGGGGAGTAATTCATTTCCTCTTCTATTATTTTTTTTCTTCAATGCTTTTTTGCATCCGTGCGTGGAGATGGCTACGTGGATGCATCGATGACCAGCGATCTAGCGAGGGCTGGATGGCTGTTGCTTCGGTTGCCTTCCGTTTCGCCAGCAGAAGAAAGCAGAGTGCGATCATCGTTCTGTCCGATTTTCAGTTTCAGATGCGGTATCAATAGGTCTTCTCCAGGATTTTTCAATCGGAGAGCGGTATTGTTCGATACTGACCCCGGCCGTTGGAACGGAGGTAGCTTCCTGTTGAAGGAGCTGGTGATTCTAGAAGAGAAGGATGAGATCCGATCGTGTTTTGACTTTATCACATTCTGAAAGAAGAAACATTGAGAGTGTGAAGACACCTGCGGTACACAGCGCAAGCCTAGCGGGTGACTTGAGGTGCGATAGGTACATACGTTACCGTACTGTACCACCTTTAGCGAAATCCTGGGGTTTCCCTTCCTATTCGCAGGTGCACACGCACTCGCCGACGGGGGACGGACAGAAAAAAACAGGCACACGGATGAGATAATTCTGGCTGACGCATGCGGGTGTTTGGTGCGTCTACCAGAACAAGAACAAGAACCCTTCCCCACGATTCGAATCGGGATTCCCTTGTGAAGAGGCCGTGCACGGGTCATGTCTTTGGGGAATGTCGACTAAGTGGTTCGAGTAATATATCTCGATCCTTATCTCCATCCCACCTTCGGTTTCTAGCTCGGCCATCTCACCCGCAATGTAAAGTACTGTGCGTGTAGATTTTCGACGCTGCGTGAATTAGTTATCAGGTGCATTCGATCTTTTGTCGAATAAGCTTAAACTTCCCGCGGCCTGGAAATCTGCTGCCCATCTGCGGTGGTCGTAGGAGATCAATGGGAGGGGGGTCGGCCATCCCCTGTGAACAGGAATTTATTCTTGATGTCGTCGATGGATCGAACCATCACTTCGTCCGCCGGTCTTTACCATCGTCCCATCTTGAATATTCATTAGTACGGTCTACCCGGATCATCGGCGGGGCACAAGCACGTACATTACCGCACTACGAGATATCGCTCGTGCTACCAACAGGTAGCTTATCTCTGCGTCCGGGTCCAACAGAAACGGTCATTTTGTCCAACGAATAATCAGAAAACAGACGAGCGCCCTCTCCTTCAGGCTCTGCAGGTTTATCAGCGAGCGTATGCGAAGGGAACGAGACGGGTATTTGGACGCATGGTCTGGCGGGTGCATATGTTAGCAAGAGGAAGGCACTCGTCCACTAGCTGGCTGGGTCCGAGATAAGCAAGATAACCACGATAATAACAATAAGAAAGACCTCTCTCTCTCTTTCCTTCTCTCTGTCACTCCCCTGGACTTGCCCTTCTTCTCATTCGCCGCCTTTGGGAGCCAGCTCACGCTACATAGGAACAGACATCATCTGGTCGCTGTTGGTGGGAAGGCAGCCGAAACAAGCAGCAGCATTAAAAAGGCTCCCTCGTCCACCGCTCCTTCTTCTGTTATTATTATTATGTCTCCGAACAACCTCATCATACTACCTACCACTACCACTACCACTACTACCACCATCCCTCGCCGACCTCGCCCTCTCTCCTCATCGCCATCTTCATCGTCGCCGGCTTCTGCCATCTCGGCGTCCCTTCCGACCCTTGGCACTCGCACCCAGAAATCGGACGACAGACACCCAAATCCGGAATCGCCTTTGACCCTTCCTCGCTGGGCAAACACCCTCAACACTTCCTCGCTGTCCCTGTCCCTGGCCGCTTCTGCTTCTGCTTCCTCCTCGTCGACGAGCCATGGTCGCCCATCTCCGACCTCATCCAAATCAAAGATGATCGAAGTCCAAAGTCCCGTCGCCGCTCCCGTCGGCATACCTATCAAAGCTTCCTTACCCCCGTCCATTTTAGACTTCGGAAAAAGACGAATTTCAACCAGGAAACCCTCTCGCCCGAAGGAGAACTCGTCGCCTTCGGTCGCTGCTCTCAAGGTCCTCGCTGCCACTGCTATTCCTCCACGGCCGAGTGCTCCTAAATCCATCGTCACCGGCTCCCGTCCCCGAGCCAGGTTACCTCAGAGGAAAAACTCGGATTTGAGCCCGACGTCGTTCGAGCCACCCGCTGGTATATTAGAGTTTGCGTTGAGCGATGCCCTGGACGAGAAGCCACCCATCACACGATCAAACTCTCAAACCTTCCTCAATGTCTTGCTGAGTCCTCCGGATCTGTCCGATGACTATTCTCTGGCTGCGAGCCCGCCGCGGTCCGTTCTTTCCATAAGGTCTCTCTCAACAGAGTCGATACCTTCGCTCGCGAACGATGACGAAGGCACCTTCTCCTGGGGTGCTCCCATCACACCTTCACCTCTCAGACGGTCCAGCAAACTGCACAAGACATTTTCGCCACCAGAGGAATGCGAGCTCGACCATCCGCTGCTGATATCAGAATCTCAGGAAACGGATCCTTCCTCCGACGAAGACGTGGACCCTCAGTCCCTCTACACCGAACAGGAAAAAACGCACGGCGCATTTTCAAGGCTATCATTCAAGTCCAACCTGACAGCCTCGTTACGGGTCTTACGTTCAGCTGCGCGGACATTCACCAGCATCTCAACACCCTTGACGCAACCTGACGACTTTTTAACCCGCTCGATTCTTTCCATTTCGCCACAGTACAATACCGACGAGAAAAGACCGGCGTTCAACGATATTCCCACGGCGGCGCTCCGCAGATATCTCAACCCATCGCCCAAGACTTTCTCAAGAGAATTAGGCCAATTCAACGACAGGAACGAAAGCATTAGCGCCTCCATTCAGCTTCAGACCTACAAGCACACGATCATCAGCCCGCCTCCCGAACTACCGACACCCCGGAATCGCGAGGTCCGCGAGAACAGCGACTTTCTACGAGTTATAGTTCTAGAAATGAACATGAGACGACAGGGGAAATTGAGCGACACCTCGCAGGGTAAAGCCCGCTTCGTATTGCCCCCTCGACAAGCTACGAAGTTGCGGGCCTTGGGACGTGAGCACTGGAACCCCATCATATTCGAATAAATTTCGTGTCACGGAGGCTTTTCTAGCGAACGACGTGGCACCGCGGTCACCTTCTCGCAGGCTACCATTGTGCGGCTTGTTTCATTTGCACAACTGCTCTGGTCTGGGGTATTTGAGACAAATCTGTTGGGTTGGACGAAAATGCGATCACCCATGGGGAACCACTTTGCTGCAGGGTCCAGAATGTGCCAACACCCTGAGCTCGCCGTTTCCTTTTCCACCGGAGCCTGATTGACACCCAAGACATGGGGGCCGGAACGCCTATGACATGTTTTCGATTACACAACATTAACTCTATTATGCTTTTTTCCTCGTTTCTTTTCGGCTCTACTCATTTTTCGATACCCTGGGAACCGGAAAGCGCTGTCTGTCTCCTGCTCACTTTCGTCATTACAACGCATATCGACAGTTTTCATTATCAACAATTATCAATATACCCTTTTTTCCATCACCACTCGACAAATAAACTGACGACATGATTTTCACTCAATCCCTTTTCTTTTTTCCCACTCTCTTTCTTTTCATGGGTTCTTTTCTAGCCTGGGGAGTTTCGAGTTTTTGCATGAAATACAATAAGCAGCTAGCGGAATAAGGGGTCTCTTTTCGGTATACCCTAACTACAACTACCATTTTTTCTCTCTTTTTTTCTCCACTCTTGCTGCCGTCAACACATTGACATCGGTTTGCTGTTCGTTTCAAGAGCTGAAGATAGCTCTCTAGCTCCAGCTCCATCTTTTGAGCTCCCGGGTGCTCCAACAACAATTGAGCTCGTCTGTTTTCTTGAATATTTGGTTCCTACCTAGCATCGTTTTTTATTGGGGGCGTTATCGTCGTTGATCATGCATTATCGATCCATCATCCATGCGGAAGGTTGGAATTGAGCGAAAAATTTTTCCAACTCTTCCCGCTTTTTCTTATCATCGTCATCATTACTTTTTTTTTTCGAATACCCGCTTTTAGCATTGTTTATTCACTGTTCTATCTTTTTGTAATCGTGAGAGGTTTTTTTCATTCCCACGAGGGAGGGGTTTTTGGCCGGGGGTCGTACATTACATCCATATAATGGAGGGGCTGTTTTTTTTCCACCACATATTTTTAGTATTATTTTTTTGTATATAGACAAGAAAGCGGGGCGTATTTGGGAGCGGGATGATCATCGTATCCTTTTGCTTTTTTTTCTCGTGGTTTTTTTTATACTGTCAAGAAATGTTACCTGCAGAGGTTCATGTGGACGATATTTTTTTCCAAGGGCGGGTAACGTGTAAGCTACACTTTTTTTTCTTGTTATGGGAGCGGGATGGCTGTATGATGATTTGGCAGAAGATTTTTTTTCTTCTTACAGGAGGGAATTGAATATATCCTTTCTTTCTCTTTCCTAGGTGGGACACCGCCTGGGAAATTTATCAGATTTCGAATGCAATATGAATATTGCGATTTACTTCATGCGGCTTTTTTTTGGTGATGAGGATAAGTTTTCGCTGTGGTTGATTGATCACATTTTACCTATTTTTTTTTTTGTGGATTATTGAAAGATTGGACGAAAAATTTTGGGGACCCGCAATTTACATTCTAACTTCCCTCTAGCTTCCCCTTCCCATGCATCCGAACGGTCATGTGTACGAACGTCTTGTCGAGTCGGTACATTTCCCGGGAAGAACAGAATATCTTAGCTCCGGTTCTCACTTCTTTTTTTCGTGTGTAAAATTCGCTGGTGAGGGATATTGGCAGCTGGTTAGTGGGCTTCGGGTCACGACGGCAGTTTAATTGTGCTGACAAAAAAATATTGGATGAAACCCCATTTCGTTCTTTTTCTTTTCTTCGTTTTGGGATTTCCGACATGGCGAGATCCGATGGGGGCGTGGTGTTAGCCGGCTGGCTGGGACAGGGACGGAAGTTCTGGAAGGTTTCTGTTATGAGTTGGTTACGTTATGGAAACTCGTTGACGTGATTCTGGAATATATTAATCGCAGGGTGTACCCGATAAACTATTTAATTGAAATTTCATAAAGGAGATGGGGTAGTTATCAGTTTGGCTTTTCTTTCTAAATCAGGGGATCAGATTATTTTTGGGTTAATTGATATGAAGTTAGCAACAATTTGAAGCAAGTCGTTGAGTCCGCTTCGGATTCATGAATATTTTACCTATAATTCATCTACGCGGTAAGAGGGTTAAAGGGTATTGATATTACAATACGTAGGTGATGAGAAGAATGAGCTACGTGAATGTTTTTCTGCAATTCAAAATAAATTCATCAATGCTATTGAATTCCATAATATCCTAGATATCGCAATATAAAAATAACAGCGACAAGATGCAACATACCACACATAAACTAGTCAAAAAAGAACACTAATTCCAATCCACATAAATCCAGTTTAAAATATGCTTGAATCACTGTCGTATCCCCAACATACTATCCGTACTCCTCATAAACATCCCAATCCCACCAATCCCCCCCTCACCACCTCCCTTCCCATCCCTCCCCGGCCTCACCATTCTATCCCTCTCAACCCCGGGAACTTCAACCCTCCCTTCTTCACCCTCGACATATCCCACGGGAATAGCCATGAACCCTCTATGCGTCTGCGGCATATCCGTAGAAACTCTATCCCCTCTCGATAAAATCGACGAAGTTTTACTTTTACCGATATTCAAAGGTCGGGGGACGAATGAATCCGACGAATCGAATGAACGACGGAGAACCGTTACGGGTGATGTTACGGATCGTTCTTCGGGATGGATGTTCGGAGGGTTATTGTATTCGTAAAATGTTGAACCGAGGGGTGGTGTCGGTGGGGATACGAAGTCGGAATAATTCCGAAGATGGCTGGGGGTCGGAGAGTGGAAGTGGCGGTGGGTGATGGGGATATGTTGGAGTCCTGCGGGGATCGCGGACGTCATCATGCTCGGGTGGGTGTGCGGGGTCGCGGTTAACGAGGGGCTTAAAATAGGGGGTCCGGTGTGAGGTGGTGAGTGTGGAAGGGAATGGAATTCTTCTTCTTCTTCTTCTTCGAGGATGTCGGAATGGTGAGTTGGTGATTCTTGGAGTTGCGCGTTTGGGTCGTCTTCGTCGAGGGCTTCTTCTACTTGTGCTAGTTGCGAAGGGGCGACGTAGTAGTCTCTGCTGTTTCGACGGATGAAGGTTGGGGTACGAGGTGCTGAATGCGGTTGGCTGACGTGCTGGTATCCGTCCAAGGAGGAGGATGAGGTGCTACCTTGTGCGCCGCTGCCATCGGAGTTCGGTGCTGGATTATCTGTTCCTGGCATCGCAGGAAGACCGCTTCCCGATGAAGGGGACGAAGAAGAAGTAGAAGTTACCGTAATCGAAGAGACGGATGTAGACATCAATTGCTGCGTGGGTTCCTCTTCGCTCGGTCCTCCGTGAAGCCATCGATGATGATGGAATTTGCTGTCCGAGTACTTGAACGCCGCGAGAATCGTAAGTTTATCTATCAACAGCACTGTTCGGATATTAGTAAGATATCCTCGCAACTCTGATCGTAAGTATACTCACGCAAAAGTAGCAGTAGCATCATCATGGGAACAATCCACGGACTCGTAACAAAGTTATTCATCCGATCCTTATTCGTAGCCACCAACGCTATTAATGCCAATATCACACCAAACACCACTCGGTAAGAGATATGCAGCCATTCAAATCTATCCTTCGGCCATTTCATCAGATACGTGAACAGCGCGAGGACCAGTAGAAATCCACCAGCTGCCACGAAGAAGTACACCACAACCAGATTATATATTTTAGAAAACCCTTCAAACTTCTCATCACTGTTGAAGAGTTCTCCACTGCTGACGGGAGCCTCAATATGGTATCCGTTAAAGATAGCGTACGCGCACAGATCCCACAGTTTATCAAGCTGAAGGGATATAAACCCAGGATCACTGCTATCCCTCATCGGAGCTAGGTTGAACACAAACGCCGGTTCGTTGGCTACGATCTTTGCCGTTTCGTCAGGGAAGAAATCATCGATTACTTTGAGAACTAAATCGGCGATTAGTCCTCCGTTGTTCGTTCCTCCTTCGTTGTAGGCGTTGGTTAATTTGTCTCCGAGGACGTTGAGACCGGTGATTATGCCTTGCCATACCATAAGCTGCTGTTGGCCTTCGACGAATAAAACGACGCCCAGGTGGAACGGGAAATGAAGAATCGCCCAGACTTGTTGCGGGACGGTGCTGTACACATAGTTGGGCTCGTCGTCAAAGTAGAGCATATATATAAAATACTAGATCAGATTTAGCGGACTTGTTCAACTCGATATTGAGATGATAAGGATACTGACTATGCAAAGTATACCTGAAATCGCTTGCCCGGATAGAGTTGGCGACCAAGTAGAAGCACCAACCCCTTCATTGGTAAGACTCGTAGCACGACAGAGACCGATGATGCCTTCACCCATAACAATCAAAGTGAGGAGTCCCATGCGCTGGATCAAATGAGTCCCCTTGAAGGAAACAACCTTCCATTTGAGAGATATCCCCAAGACTAGTACTGCTTCGAGAGCAAGTACGACGTACCAACCAATGTACCCTTTAGCATTTGTGGTGGGGGTGAAGGAGAATGCCAGCTTTTCCGAGATTAGCAGTCTATTAAAAGAGAGAAGGAGAGTATGGCGTTATCTTACCCCGAGAAATAGAGCCATCGAGATGACCATGATGATTGACATGAGGAGTAGCGGCATTTTTGTTTTAGTATACTGTCGTACCGTCCACCATACGACAAAGTATTGAATCGCAATGGCGAATCTTGAAGCGAACAACAACAGGGACAGCGTCTTAAACGCTTGCCAATTTCTATGGTAAGAGAGCTATCAGCACCACAAGATAATTGTGAATGAGTTCGAGTGCACATACTCGTCGGGAAATCTTGGATCGAATTTGGCGTTGACGGCGGAGAATCCCACCATGACACCGATTTGAAGCGCTTTGGCGACTCGCTGGATCAAGCTGTCTTTGCCAAACCGCAAATCGAATAACGCCGCCTGAAGCCATGTGAACCACAAGATAGCAAAATACCCAATATATGATTGTAAACCTATCTAGGATTAGTAACGTACTCTCATTTCTCTCATCCGGAGAAAAGACCACACATACTATCGCTGTCGTTAATCTGATGCGAGTCCGTAAATGTCGTCAGATTGGCCACGAAAAATAAATCGTAGAAAAGTTCAACCCAAGTCGCCTCAGCGTGTCTGGTCCAGATCTTCCCGACATCGTCAACCAGAGCTGATTTCGGGACCTCTTCATCCGGTGCCTTTTCTTCTAATGGGATCGCGACGGCTGGTATACGTTGGCTATCCCGCTTCTCCCGAATACCGCTTATTTTTACATTAGCACATATTTTACCCTCCCTTGAAAGAGACCGTCCACGGTATCATGATTTTAAACTTACCTGTGAATATCGGCTTTGGTGTTACCACTGTTCCGCGGCTCGTAACCGCTGGTATTTGCTAAATGGTCGACAATGAAGCCTGCCATAGCGAGTAAGATTAACGAAGATCACTACCAGAATGAAAGAAACGAATGAGATGCGTGGAGAAAGAAAACACTTACGGCTCATGGCGGCAATAGGTCACGGTATGGTTGATCATGAGAAAGTAAAAGAAAAATAACAGGTGGTGGAGATTTTGAGGAGAATGTGCATGCAATCTTTGACACGTTGACACGCTAGATGTGTCATCTATCTAAAGAATTACATATCGTGTGTTATTTTTTATCTTTCGATCTCGCTCGATTTTGAGCATTAGCTCTAAATATGTTTTTCCGTTTCGATGAGCTGATTACAGCAGACAAAAGTCCCTGGCTGTTATTACTTTGACGGCGGATTTTGCGTTGGTAACGTGGAACGGCGAAACATTGGATAAAGCAAAGCGCTTTGGGAAGTTCCGGGGTTGAAGTTCATGGGAATTGTGTTTGATCTATCGCTTTCTCTCTTTTCAGCTGTCGGTGACGGCGGACTCGTCGGTTTCAAGCTGGAGATGTTGCGAAAATCGGTTCCAAAGGTAACGGCGAGAGCAAAATCGAGTGTTCCTTCCACACCCATTTCAAGAATTTCGTGAATGATTGATATGAGATCCACGTGGTTGAGAAAGATGGATCGGGGATAAACATGGGGCATGAGGGAGGACAGATGGCTGCGAGAAATATATACTCTGCCCTCACAAATTGTGGGGAAATCCGCTCTCCCGGCTCTTCTTCCAGCACGTCAATTCGATCTCTAAGATATATCGATGTTTTATATCCCTCACGCCAAAGCAACTCAATTACGAGGCAAGCTCCGTTGAGCTATGCTGTTACGCCTTAGCTTTTTTTGTCCGAATTTCCAACTCAGAGAATCAAGCTTCGACGCTTGAACCCGAAGTGGTAAAGCGAGACCTTGCGAGCAACCAAAAAAATAACAAACCCCTAGAAGAATTCAGGTGTGTGACCAGGTTGAAGAAATCCAACAGGCCTTTAGCGTGGCTGTGAAAATGTGGGGAGACGTGCACAGAGCGGATATATCAATCGGATAGAGAATAGACGTGAGTCGTTTAGTCGCGGGTTTCCAGACTTGCGTGTCGTCGATTGCAGTGGTAAGGCCTCAATGTGGAAAAGAGTTGCCGGAGGGGACGAACCTCCAATGGGAACTCCGAATATTTATACGAATTCGAACGTAGAGATGAAAAGGCGCACAAACGGTAGAGAGTAGCACGATAGTGTGCAGGACGAGCTCTTATAGTCATGGCGAACATATCGAAAAGCTTTGCGTGATCGGATTCTGTAACACGATCCCCGGCCCGCATACTTCCCCCCCGCTGCATCCAAAAATCCCTGCGCCGTATCGCATTGCGCACTCTGCCCGACAGCCACAACGTGGGTGAACGACGGGCGGGGATGTGTTGCCGGTGTGGTAGTTTTGACGAGCTCGCTTGTGCTACCCCAGATTCCTTTCCTTGAAAGGCCTTTCATTTTGCCCTTTGATACTTTTCAGGCAGGAATTTATATTCGTGCGTCCTTTTCATGCATCGAAAGCTGGTAGATGCAAAGGCCGCTGTGGGGACGTGAAACGTGATGGATATCGTCGTTTCATTGGATTTCCACAGGTGCTGTTTGTCGGGCTGGTGATATGTTTGGAACACAACACCAACAAGCCAAGCCTGTGCTCGAATCGCATCTGCAATCGCTACCACAATAAACTTGACCTGTCGAACCACGCGTCACCTTCTCCTTTTATATATACCCTCGGGCGTTCGGTGCTATGGAGGACCCACCTGAAAGCTTGGACCAGCATATGCAAGATGCAGATACCGACAGGGACGCCCCGAAGGATTACCCAGAGCCTATGGAAGCAGATATCGATGAGGAAATTGATAACGATAAACTGCCCTGGGGTAAAAAAAGACCAATAAAGGTGCGATACCAACTTCGCTCCTTAACAATTCGCGGCTTAAGTAGTGAATAGTACACTAAATACATCCCGGATCATAGCCTCGACTACTGGAGGATTTTCTGCTGCCGTTTCCAACGTGCGTTAATGGTTTCATTATTACACTGCTCAGTCGTTTTCTTGCCTACGTGCTTACTTTGAGGCAGCTCGGGAACGCTGCTTTTTTGCCCTGGATAGGTGACTGATGCAAAAGCGGGTTACATAGTCAGGAACAGCTAGTGAAGGCTGAAGACAGGCACCATACTCTTCTGGCCAATATGAAATGGATGCATGAAGCTCAGAGGTACGTCTATCACCCTAATCTGAACCATAATTCCATAGGAGTCTTTTCACTGAACTATGCTGACGTTTTAATGATGCTCTAGAACACAGCAGAGACACCGTCACGTGCGAGAAATCAAGCAGGTGCAAAAAGATCTCGATTTGATGATTGATTGGGATATCACCAGAAATGTCTACCCACAGGATAAGGAAGGGTTTGCGGAATACCTGGGCCCCATTCCTCGAATGAGCTTAAATAATCCCGGCAGGTTTCTTAAACCGACGCCACTTGATGTCTTACCTGCGCAATACAGATCAGTTCTTGTGCAGAAGAACCAATTCGAAAGACTCAGGCACGAACAGAAGGTCATGAAGGCGAAGGCAAAAGCGGAAGGTGCGATGGATACTGATGAGCCGGAAGAGTCTAAATCTACCCTTAGTATCGCAGAACTGGAGAGGATAATCCAAGAAGCCATGTCAGAGGAAATCAGTAAGCGGAAGAACGAAGAGCTAGAGCTATACATGCTGCAAGAGGAAGAGAAACAAAACATCTACAAAGTTATGGCGAGAGATCAGAAGAGGGCTTCCCTCGCAGGTCCTGAAATACCGATGAAAGATTCTCGGCCTCCTGATAGGCGACAATCTCTTACGGCGCTCAGGACGAATGTCCTTACCCAGCAGCTGGAAGAAGTCACCTTAGCAGGATCAAAGTCCGCTGTCACGCCAGATAACTCTCACGGACTTCCAACATCAGCTGGTAAGTTCAAAAATAAGTTTGAATATGTAGCCGACGCGGAATCTAACATCGCACATTGCTTGTAGAAGAACGGAAGCGTTCATATCCGTTTCTAGTATCGGAGTCGGAGGAAAGTAAGAAGCGACAGCTAGGTGATCGGAGATTTGGGACAAGTGATATACCCGAGAACCGGTTGCACCCCGTTTATGACCGTCGGTCACCACGGAGGGAAGCGGCGCTCGAAGAGCGGGATTCCGTACGGTCAATGTCAAAGAGATCAAAGGAAGCTTTGACATCAACATCCAGTCCAACGACTCATAGCGATCCTCGTTCATCTAGAGCAACGCCTTCATTCAATCCGCAAAATCCAAAGCTTCAATCCGCTTCAAACGAGCGGCGACATTCAGCGGAGATATCTCGAGAACAAATGCACCGTCGGCATCATACATTTCGAGATACACCGTCGGAAGGATCGTGTGCTGAAGAACGTCGCGGTTCTACTGGTGAAATACCACCAACGGCGCGTTCAAATATTCCACCGACGGCGAAAGAGGAGAGTGGTAAATCCCGTAGGAAGAGCGAGCAAAGCTTCAAACGCGGATACGAATACGAAACATCGCGGTCTCGCAGTCCGAGTCGAGGTCATGACCGGACTGATTCTTCAAGACATGGTAGCATTCAAGCAAACAGATCTCCAAAGAAACCGTGGAACGTTTGGGTAAATCCAGGCAGTTATAACACCGACAGCAGCCCTTCGAGACCGACGGAGAGTGAAGATTCCAGACACAATTCTGAAGCCAGTCCGCGCGAAGAGCAGACTCGGCGACGAGATTCCGATATCGTCGACGAGCCTAGCAATCGACAGAGATACTGGAATAGGGGATACGAACACGAGAACGAAGGCGGAATTGATAGGTCTACGAAACGGTCGGACTCTTGGAAATGGCGGGGTGGAGATAGAGGGGGGAGAAGCCGAGGTCGCGGTCGCGGTCGTGGTGTTGGCAGCAGCATGGGCGGATCCAGCATTAACATTACCCCCCCAACCGAGCCTGCTGCATACCGAAATCGCGACAGAGGGCGTGGGCTACCGCGAAGACGTGACTACGATTCATTTAAGCCGTCTTATTAAGACGAGCTATATGCTTTGACCGTCTTCGCTATTTTATCCTTCCCGTTTTCCATTCTCGCCATCGCTTGTCCTGCCGGAATGTTTGTCATGTTTATCATTTGGTTACGAGATAATCGCGCTTCTTTATATTGAGAGAGGGGGGGTGTTCTAAGGCGTTACTATATTGTTAAGTAATCCAGCGTCGACTAATACTTTAACGGCAAGCCTTTTTGGAACTAATCCTGCAGGTTTTGCGAACTCTTTTCACATGATGTTGGTTGTTGCTATTCTATATATAAAATGAGGGATATAATCACAGCTTGCGATCACGTTCTCTGGGGTAACAGAACTGCGGAGGTTATCAGTTATCAAGCTACAGAATGCTGGGAAGTATTTTCTCTACGTGCTCTGGCGGGGTCAGGCAGCTTCCCAGGTGAGCTGGAACAGAGGCCGGTCGCGTTAACGCAACGTTGCATGTGAAAGAATTTTCCAGCCGAAACTTCAGTCGCAGAGTGACCGGGGCATTTCGAGCGCCGCCCGACATGACGAGGCCGAAATCACAAGCTGTGGATGTAATGTACCTGCATGCGGGCATTTGGGCCTTCTCGAAGATTACCATCATCTGGTACATACCAGCCCAGCCCTGCAACACGGACATGGCATCTCGGGTATCCGGTCTAAAAATCGCTGATGGTCAGATGTTTTCTGTCGAGGACGAGAGAGATATAAAATAGAGCGATTCTCGTGCCATCTTTGCAGACTCTCTCCCGCAATTTTCTTTTGAAACGGTCGGAGCAGCTCATCGTGTCACCACTTATCCAATTTTTATCTAATCCTGTGAGGGTCCGAATATCTCTTGTGTAATATCCTTTGTCACACACACATACGCCCGCATACCGACACAAGCCGGTGGGATTCTGTAGCATTGCGGTACCGGAATAACCTTGAGAACCCCAAACGACCCCGAGCGAACAGTCTTGAGGGATTTTAATAGGCCCAGCGCGATTGGCTCTGAGTCCCATTCCAACTGCAGCAAGCAAGCAAGCTCTCCAGTGGAGTCGGACTAGCTAGCCTACCCGCGTGTGCAGACGCCTGGAGCATATCATTGCTCACGTACCCTTGCTGCGTAACAAACGTCGCAGCAGCGCACGGCGAGATTGAGCAAGTCGAGTCGGGGCTTTCGCGGTAGAAGGTTTGGCCCCGGACAGACGGGCTGGAAACAAGGGAACTTTATACAGTCGAAGAGTGTGTGAAGGTTACATATAAAACATGTCTTTCTCGAAACCATCCGCTTCCGCTTCCCCATCCTCCCCCTCCTCTTCCTCTTCCTCCACATCGGCACAGCAGCGACTGGCTTCGATTTCCAACCACGTCCAACCTACGCAGTCCAGAATGGCTTCCGCATTTGAGAACATCGCCATGGCTCCGACGGACCCGTTGTTCGGGCTCGTCGCGGCGTGTAGAGCGGACCCGTCGGAGAGCAAAGTCGACTTGTCGATTGGAGCCTACCGTGACGACAACAACAAGCCCTGGATTCTCCCAGTTGTCAGGAAGGTATTTCATACATCTTATGTCACTCTATTACGGCCTGGGGCGATATGTGCTAACCTGGAGGGTAGGCGGATGAGATCGTTCGCAGCGATCCAAGCAACAACCACGAATACCTGCCCATCGCAGGTCTGGCCTCCCTGACCTCCGCTGCCGCTAAGCTGGTCCTTGGCGGTGACAGCCCCGCTCTCAAAGAGAAGAGAGTATGTAATCCGCATCTCATATTTAAAACGACGAGTCGTTAACATTCCGGTCCAGGTTTCCTCTTTCCAAACAGTCTCCGGTACCGGCGCCCTCCACCTCGGCGCCTTGTTTCTCGTAAAGTTCTACAACAAGAGCAAGACCGTCTACCTCTCCAACCCAACATGGGCCAACCACCACCAAATCTTCCAAAACGTCAATCTCGAGGTCGCTCAATACCCGTACTTTGCCAGGGAAACCTGTGGTCTGGATTGGGACGGTCTCACATCCACCCTCAACACCGCACCATCCGGATCTATCATTCTATTGCACGCCTGTGCTCATAACCCCACCGGTGTGGACCCCACCCAAGAGCAATGGAAGGTTATTGCGGAAATCATGAAGGAAAGAGGCTTGTTCCCATTTTTCGACATCGCCTACCAGGGTTTTGCGTCCGGTGATCTTGCCAAGGACTCATGGGCAATCAAGTACTTTGTCGAACAAGGCTTTGAACTTTGCATTGCCGAGTCTTTCGCGAAGAACTTTGGTCTCTACGGCCAACGTGCCGGGTGCTTCCATTACGTTGCCGCCCCAGGTGCTAATGCTGAAGATTTGACCAAGCGAGTTGGCTCGCAGCTCTCGATCCTGATCCGCTCCGAGATCAGTAACCCGCCAATCTACGGAGCCAAGATCGCATCGACGGTCCTTAACGATGCCACTTTGTTCGCTCAATGGGAGGAGGATTTACAAACTATGAGTGGCAGAATTATCTCTATGAGGAAAGCTCTCTATGATAAGCTTGTTGAGCTCAAAACACCCGGAACTTGGGAACATATTACCAGCCAGATTGGCATGTTTTCATTGTAAGGATTTCTATTCGCCATTTCCGATAGCAAAGGGGTGGTTGAGATACCAGGGGTAGACTGACGTGATATGACTCCTATAGCACCGGTTTGACAGAGCCACAGGTCCTCAAGATCCGCGAAGAGGTAAGCTATAGGATTCCCCGAGCTCTGGCTCAAACCAGAATGAAGCTCCACATTTCGGAGTGATTATGGATTTAGGCTAATTGATAATTCTTTATATAGTTTCATATCTACATGGTAAGCTAGCTCGGGGCCATCCCTTATCCTCGGAAGAACCGTATCTCCAATTTCTGGGTACAAGATAGAGAAAGCTTTTTTTGTGCTAACGTGAATCCGTTGAACAGACTAAGAATGGCAGAATATCAATGGTGAGTGTTGTGTTGCATGCACGACTTCTTCCTGCTACTTCTATGATTGGTCGCTGACGATGGTGTCCTCTTTCCCTATTTAGGCTGGCCTCAATACCAGAAACGTCGAGTATGTTGCGTCCGCGATCGATAGCGTTGTTCGTCAATTGCCGTAGAAACTAGAAATAGAGTGATCCATAGATGGATTCAGACCGGGCTTGGATATTGGAGATCTTGGAGTTTCAAGGTTAGACAAATAGGATCTCGGATGGGATCCAATAATAGTAGCGAGCTCGCATCTACATGGGTTCTAAGGGAATGAGAGATATAAAGGCTGTTCTTTCTCGCGAAGCTATCCTTCAACAATGTGTATAATATCATAAATAGACCAAATCTCGAGACCGTCTAAGAACAATAGCATTCGTGAAGAATAGTAGGGACGCAAGGCACTTCGTGCGCCGCGTTTGGTTCACGAGACAAGACGCAAGCCTTCTAGTATTGTTGTGTAGGTATAGTACACTGAGAAAAGACGCTGTTATTTTAAACTCCTAATACGCCGACCTGAATGCATAAGACCGCTGTGACCGTATCGTACAACCCGTATTATCAACCACTTCATTTCTTGTTTGCTTTACTTTTCTTGTTTCTCCGTCTCTTCGACTGCTTCTTCCCGGAGCTGATATCCTTTGGTTCAACGTCTAGCTTCCTCTTCTTTTCGTTTCTTGTATCTGATGTATCTTCATCCTCTGCCCCGTCTGCTTGTGGGGATGACGCCATAGGTTTCTCACTTTCCGAGTCACCGGTGACTAGCTTTACACCCCCATCTTCTTCATCATCGCTACTGGTATCCGCAGCCCTCTGCCCCATCGGATCCTTCGCGGCGACACCTAGTCCTTCAAACTTTTCTTTAGCACGCTCCTTTTGTAATCGAATGTTTTCGGCGCGCTCGATGTCGTATTTGTCGTTGCCTGTTAGCGCGGCAGATATGAATCTTCCGGCGGCGGCTTTATCGAGGACTAGACTGTCGCGTGTATCCGTGTGAGGCTGTTGAGAGGGTGTCGGGCCATTCTTCGCCTTTTCGGAGTCTTTGCTTTCGATATCGCGGATTTTGACAAAGTACTGGCGGACGCGGGTGATTTCTTTCATAATGGGATGCGATGAGATGTCTGTCGAGGAGGTTGACAGGTATGCTATTGCAGATGCAGCTGTTAGATATAGTTCTTTTGAAGAAATAACTGAAGATGTCCGGAGGATTTGAAGTGTCTTACAGAATATGAGTGATTCGAGGGCGTAGGTGGTCATGATGTAGAGCTTCGCCTTGTCCAGCAACGGCAGCATGGACGCATGTTTCGGGAGATTATGTGCTAACAGAGGCTTCAATACGCGCTCCATCACCTCGATGCCGTCCTCGTAGTCGTCGAGGGCCGGCCATAGCTCGGACTCCATTGTCGCGTGGAAGGATGTTGAAGATTCGGATGAGGTTTTTGAGATGGGAGAGAAACAGGCGAAGAAGCGAGACAGAAAATATTTTAAGCCGCCGCCTCAAACCATTCTTTCGATATCAAACCTCCCCGACGACGAAAGCTCAACATGACCTGAACAGTCAATCTCGACCTTCACCGACGAGAGGAGACCATGGCCCGACTATTCCTCGCTCGCGGACTACCGTAAACAATGACCACCGCGGCCCCTCTGCGGCTGCCGCGAATCCACATCCTCGGCAGCGGCAACATCGGCTGTCTCGTCGCCCATTCCCTCCGCTCCCTCCGCTCCCCACCCCCCGTCACCCTCCTCCTCCACAAAATCGCCTCCCAGCAGAGGTTCCGAAGAAACGGCAACCGCATCCGCGTCGAACGAAACCGGATCGCAAGTATAATCACCGGTTTCGACTATGAAGTCACCGACCGAGCGGCTTTCGAAGCCTGGGCCGTCAGCGCTGGCAATCCGATCAGTAGACTCATCGTCGCCACCAAATCCCATCAAACGCTCCCGGCGTTGGAAAACATCAAAGATCGGTTGAGCTCCGATAGCACGATAATGTTGATCCAAAACGGCATGGGTGCCCTGGACGATATCAAAACAAACATATGGCCGGACCCGAGGGAAAGACCAAACATCGTCATAGGAATAACCAGCCATGGCGCCCACACGATACGACAGTTCAATGTTATCCACGCGGGATACGGAAAGATTGATATGAGCGTCGTTCCTCGGGAACTCCCTGCGGAAGGACAACAGTTTTCTCTCATCCCACCAGAATTAGATTCCCTTCCGACTACCACCAGAGAACTGCTGGAAATACTCCTACAATGCCACGATCTAGGATACGGACTGACGAGTTATCCGGACATCCTAGCAGTACAACTTGAAAAATTAGCGGTCAATGCGGTCATCAACCCCTTGACCGTAATGTTTAACTGCTATAACGGCCAATTACTCTACAATTTCCCCATATCGCGCATGTTACGGCTCATCCTCTTCGAAATCTCAAAAGTAATAGCCGCAATGCCGGAGCTAGACAACCTCGTCGACCGTGAAATCAGATTCGCTCCCGAACGATTGGAAAAAGTGGTTGTAGGAGTAGCAAAGAAAACAGCCGTCAATATTTCTTCCATGTTACAAGATGTTAGAGCGGGGAAGCCTACGGAAATAGACTACATAAATGGATATATCGTCAAGAAAGGTGCGGAGATGGGGATTCCCTGTGCGGTAAATTTTATGCTGAGGGAGATGGTGAAGGGTAAATTGGAGATTATTGGTCCTAAGATGGACGCCGATTTGCCGTTAGAGGATCCGGAGAATGCGCCCTATCCATTAAAGATATAAGGTTAGCGTATTTGGCGATGCGGACCTCCTTCGATTGTATATATATAACTTTACTTTAAGTGTCCGGACGGGATCATGCTTATAGATTTGTAAATACTTTTATTTGCTTGCATTTATAGGACTACAATAGCATTGTTTTGACTTCTTTCAATATCCGCACCGAAACTCCAGCTAGCTATGAATAAACGGATTCTAAATAAGAAAGTAGCTTTTAGGAAGCCCAAGACGCCTTTAGATTGACTTCGCCGGTCTCCTCGTCGACTACCTTTCCTCTGTCCCAATCTCTCTCCCCTTTATCTTTGTTCCACTTGATTCTCCTCTCATCTTTGGTGGTATTCGTCTCCCATGCTTCAATAAATTCATCGTCAAACCCGCCCGCTTTAAGACGTTCCTTGCCTTGTTGTTTCCATTTCTGCCGATCCCGAAGCGCTTCCAGAGCAGCCTCCCAATCATCTTCGTCTTCTGGATTCTGGGGTGTGACGTCTAGCGTTGGATCGTAAGAAGGGTCGAAGCGGGCGTCCATTGCTGAGGCTCCAGGGAGTCCACGACCGCGATGTTTTGTGCCATTTGAGGAGTTGATTCTAGGTAGTGTGGGTCCGATTCCCGGAGAAGAGTGATTGGAAGCTAGATATGGTGCTAAGGGATCGTCGTCGTCTTCGAGAGGGGAGAGCCGTGATGATTTGGTCCTAGGAGGAGATGCGGACCGCCGATGCTTTCGAGGGGAACGAGAACGAGAAATATTGCGTTTATGACTCCTTCGCCGCGTATCTGGTGATGAAGATAGTGACCTCGATCGTGAATAGCTGCGGCTTTTCGATCTCCTAGAACGACGCTTCGTTTTGTCTGCATCGCGGCTTCTACTCCGACGATGGTGTTTATCCCGTCTCCCCCTGTCACGATCTCTATCTCGACCCGGACTCCTGTCCCGCTCTCTCATCGAACGTTCTCGATCGTTTCCTTTATCTCCACTCTGACCACCATCTCGTTTTTCTCGTCTTGAAGCTTGTAACAAACGGTCGATATCGGCTACCCCAACTTTCTGTCGCTTCCTCTCTCTCCCATCATCATCGCGGTCTCTTCGTCGCCTATCCCTGCTCCTGCTCCTACTTTCATCTTTCCTTCTATTTCGATTCGTCGGACTTCGGCTTCTACTCAGTCGATTATACCGCTCTCTCGATCTATCACCATCTCGATATCGATCCCTCCTCCTCTCTTCTCTTTTAAATCTCTCTAATCGTAACCGAGCATCTTCCGCTTCCTTGGCGAGGAGCGCAGTATTATGTGAATCCGCTTCTTTAACGAGGTTTCGTAGAAATCGGGTATTTGGTTTCGGCGCCGAAGCAGGTTTCTTCCTGCAAGATAGCGAGGTTTCCGTTAGCTACAAGAGTTGCGTCTGTCGTAGCGTCGACGCTGGAAACTTACTCACCGGTCTCCGGCGAAGGCTACGAGACCGAGCGCAGAGTATCGGAGGGAGCGCTCTGTGGCTTCTTTCTTGAGCAGCGATGCGGCTATCGCATCACTGATTTGGTCGGTCATTATGGTGGTTTAGGGATTCATGCGAGGAAAAGTCGGGAGATTAGATATTATTTTATCTAGTCAAGTCGCCAGGGAGGAGGCGCGCGCTGGTGCGGTGGTGGGTTGATGGTGAAGTTGGAGGAGGTTGGTGACAATTGGCGGAGCTGTTGCAAGGAGGGTTGTCGCTCAACTCATAGTGTCGCGGAATCAACGATTCCACCAAGTTCCAGTCGACACCGCCAGTCAGATGCGCTTCAGCAAATTTGCTAAGCAGTTTGTCTGATTAACGGCCTGGGCATGGTATATACATTACTCGAAGTAAAATCAAAGGGAAAAATCAAAAAGAGACATGTATTTTGTATACACCTTTAATATTTTAGATGTGCCTTTTCCCGTATGTTAAAATGCAACATGAACGAGTGGCGGTTCGTAAAGATCATGTTACTCCGTAAAGTGAAGTAGCGGTGAGAAGCGATCGCAAATTAAAGTCATTGAGGTTGAATAACAAGATATCATAAACTTAATATAGATAGCATCTTAAAATAGTCATAAACAGTAGGAAAGAAACTCGTTATGCTCGAATGCCCTCTGAATAGATTCCTCAGCCCGAACTCATTATTCATCTCTCCATCCTCCTGGGTGGACACTCGTCGCAACAGGAATTCTATGATAGTCATCATAGTGCGACCACCGTTCCGGGTCTTTGTAGTATGTGACCTTCCCGACCGCAACATGAACCTCCAAGGTAGGTAGAAATTGTTCAATGTCGAGTATTTGACCCGTCAACTATGAATGCGACTCATTAGATTCCACGTCTAAACAGTCTGTCCTGCATGCAGGTCCAAAGTATTCGAGTGGACTTACATCAGTGACGAACCACTTTAGTTCACCCGACAAGTAGTCTCCAACTGTTTCTTCTTCGAGATCATTCAAATCGATCGAAGGGTCTTTTAGAATGTCCAGCAGGACACGGCCAAGGGTCAGCTGACCGCTCATGGTTACTTTGTCGTTCTTTTGTTCGATACAGTTAGCGCAAGCGGCAACATCGGAGCCAGCAAAGTTAAAGACGTGGCCGACTAATTTTCCGCCTTCTGCGATTCTAATTTTCCCGGAGTCACCTCGCTCAGCATCCCCCAACGTGAATTGGATGAGATAAGAGCGCCCATTAAAAGCAAATCTGTTGTCGTCTTGCAAATTAGAAATATGGAACTTTGAATATACCGAGCGAACTTATCATAAAGAAACTTACTTGTCGTATCGGACATTGATAATGTAGTCATTTACTGTATGGGAATCTTCTTCGTGAGAAGCAGCAATAGTCGCCCCTTCATGAATATAGTCGAGAAACTCATTTCGACAAAGGCCCTCTGACTCGTTGACGGCTCTCACCACCCTGTGGCGGAAGTCGTCGCTGATACCTATAGGCAAGTCTTCATGGAGACCTCCCCAGTTTTGCTCAAGCCCAGGATATGTGTATCCCAAATTATACCAATTCTTAATATCGTTGGAAGTATAGTAGTCATTATCTCCAGGACCTTTACGAAACGGAGCTAGGGGAGTTTTTGCGTCAACAATTTGGCCAGGGGATGTGCTCCAGTTACCCTTCTTATCGTTCCATGTGTTATCCGGATAATCCTGCTTCACCCAGTAAGTATCATCTAAGCTTTGGTTAGAAGTCTGAAATAAAGCGAGAATGCGGTCGAAGTTGCTGTGTGGATGTGAAGACATATCAGCTTGAACGCATATTCTAGCCAGATTAGCGTAAAATTCGTTCAATGTGCTTACCAATGGTGCAGCATGAAAATAGGATCAAAGGCTGATGTTGCTACATGACTCATATGCCCTGGTCCCCCTATCCAACCATGCAGCATATTATGAACGCCCTCTATGGAAAACCACTCTGGAGGCGGCGAGTTTCCATGTTCTCGAGTACTAGAAAAGCTTTCATAAGTCTTGCGGTAGCCTTTCTGGATGAGGCGGGACATGGCTTCGGCTAGTGTAATCTTTTGAGCCTCCGGGTACCCTTCCCAATTTTTCCAATCGATTTCCCAAAGATGATTGCCCATTTCTGTAGTAATATTTGCGTAGCGATTCACACCCTCTTCCCAGTCTCTTTGGGCGTTTTCGTTATCGAAGTTTGGCCACCTGCTCGTTGCTTTACATTTTCCAAACTGAAATCAAATATGCAGACATTAGCTTTGTAATCATGTAGACGGAACTTTGATATCCATCGACTGAAGTCGGCAACCTACATTAAACGCCACTTTCTCACTTGGATACTCCACCCCAAAATCTTTAAAAGTCGAGTCTCCGGCGTTAAGAGAGTACTTAAACATCGGGTTCGGCATATTGATGAGATTTTCAGTCCCGGGCTCAATGGTGATATCTTTAGGGACGGGAATCGTGGGGACTATGGCAATATCCGGAAACTTGTACTTTCCATTGATTTCTTTGCCTTGATCCCAGAATGGAAGTCTCCATGTTTTTGCAGCTGTTCTCAACCCCTCCTTCACTACCGAAGGGAGCCCTGATTCATTGATCCATTCAAGCATATGATCAAAAATAAGGCGCTTCTTCACGTCAGCATCTTGCCGCATTCATTGTTTGCTATACATTTCCTCAATATCAAACTGAAAGGGTATCGAGTAAATACCTCGAAAAGGAGCATATACGGTCTATGCCAAGTTGGAAATAGAATAGAGCCGTGTGTACAGTACCCGCCGTCGCCTTTACCCTTTGTATTCTCATCCCAGCTACAAACGGGTAATTAGCTTCAGACATCAATGCGAGATATCTTGTGAGAGTCATCACTTACGGTATCGATGGAATACCGTGAATTCCTAAATATACGTAAGGCCAATGAGGTCTTCAAACTTTGCAACTGAGGGACGAAAGAAAATATGACACACCAGCAACTTGGAAATATGATAAAGTATTGGGTTTGCCGTCCACCAAAGGTGGCATCCTCTGGAACCTGTCTAAGGCCACAAGGAAAAGAAACACTTGGGTTTTGTCACCACCGTCAATGGAATTGAACCATTTGTCAACATCCCTTCTCACAGGAACTTTGTCACCAGGTTTGAGGTACTCAGTGATGCCCTTGAGAACATAGTGGCCGTTGGTTTCTGTAGAAGACATTTTGTAAACCACTTCCACTGTGTCTTAGGTGGTGATAGAAAGGAGAAGAAGCCGAATGATATGTATGTAACTGTATGGAATATGAACGGGATTGTGGATGTCAGTGATGGATATAACAGATTGAGAAGGATTGGGGACGACTGACGCTTTATATAATGGGTCCGTATACTCTCCAACAAAATCACACGAAGATTTACCATTAAGCATTTCTTTTCAGTAATCGATTTAATTGAAGTCAGCTCCCGCCAGCGATGAAAGGATTGATACGTGAGGACAAAAGGCATGCCAGTAGAAAGACCCACCATCTCCGCAAGGGAGCCTTCAGCTGAATGTTGATCGTGATTCCAATGCGTTTTCCAAGAAATAATTTGAAATTTAGGCCCACTACTCTGCATACGTATGCCGCTTTGAAGTTATCACGAGTTACTTGCTTCTCGCCAAAAACAGACAA
Organism: Dactylellina leptospora; assembly: GCA_036971365.1. Lineage (NCBI taxonomy): Eukaryota > Fungi > Ascomycota > Orbiliomycetes > Orbiliales > Orbiliaceae > Dactylellina > Dactylellina leptospora. Next base: position 335,904 of record JAJTUC010000017.1, on the reverse strand, counting down.
AGAAAACCGCCAATGTAGCATCGGTTGTCTAACTCTCAGCCGTATATTCAGTTACCCCTCATCTGCGCAAACAGGAGGACCCTGAATCGTCAGTTCGGTTGTATTCATCGAATAAGAGCTACCGTTGAGACTTTGTGGCTTTTTAAAAGATTTTTGCGAGACTCGGATAGCTTCAATCATGTTCAAGATTATTCGCTTAGAGGACCCTATATTACATGTTGTTAGTCGACTGACTTAGGTATTAATCCGTCGATCATAGAACGGGAGAAAAGATAACATGGAGGCATGCACCCGATTGGATAGATAAATATGAAATACCCGCGCATCTGTAGGAAAGAAGAGTTCAATCGCAGTCGGGGCTTTCAAGGGTCTGGGAAAGTGTTCCGAGAAGTTTGCTTGATTCAATGTTCAGGTGTGGCTTGCAGATATCTGCAGGTATATTCCTGAGTGCGCGCGCACTGCGGAATAGAAATTGTGGAAGCCAACTCGCGTAGCCTTTCCGAAGCCAACAGCGCACTGCAGTATCCCTCAATACTGAACGGCGCCTCTAAGATCATACGATACAAGGTATGTGGGCCTCATAGATAGCAATTTTGGCACAGTAGGACCATTTTAGATATAGTTTAAGTCTCAAGTACTTTACAAAGGAAACAATTTTTTCTTTCTTTCATTTTAGGGATTTTATCAGAACACTGAAAGAAATAGCCAGCTAATTCTTAATGATAGAATGAGTACTTCACAAAGCAACAAAGCAACAAAGCAACAAAGCAACAAAGCAACAAAGCAACAAAGCAACAAATTCTTTAAAGACATTGAAAACGTTTCTATATCGAAGGGCTGTCTCCCAACATCCATGCCGGCATGCCTTCAATTGATATATAGCAGCAAAGGATCAAACCGCCTGATGGTTTTATGAGCTAGCCACTAGTATTATGTCTCTTGTGCATCGGCAAACCGTAAATGGCCCTGATATTTTGAATATCAATCGAAGTGAGTTCTACAATTTTAATACGGGATCCATGGAGGTTACTGATGCTCATGACCGCCTCCCCTGCCTTCGGATAATGATCGAGCCCGAGAATGTGTCCCATCTCATGCAGAACCGTATTCCGGAAATAAGGAATAGACCACTCTCCCGTCGGACGGCCATTGGTATTATTAATTTGTATTTCGCCACATGGTCCTCTTTCCGGGTTCATGTTGTATCCCTCGCAACCGACGGGACCGATAGGGGCGAAACCTGAGGCATATGATACACCAAAGGCAACATCACCGCTAACGATTTTGATTCTAAGGTTGACTTGAGAGGCTTCCTTCCCCGGTTCGGCTTTGCTGACGACTATGTTTGCGGTGTTGGGTTTCGCCCATTCCGCCATAGCGCTCTCGACTGCTCCCTCTAACTCGGCTTTGGTGAAGCCGTCGATGCTGCCGACTAATTGCCACTTGAAAGGTGGAAGTTGAGGCCATGGGGCAGATAGCTGGCGTTTAGCGCGGTGGGAATGGGCGAGGGATTGAGTACCGCATAATTGTGACATTTTTTCCTACTTTTAAAAGAGTATAGAGCCTGGGAGCGTTTTAGAGGCTTGCGTTTTTCGAAGTTGAAATTGATTGGATAATAGAAGTAATAGGTACTGAAATATGAAAGATCAACTTCCGTTATATCAGGTTATAGTTTGTGATTGGGTATCTGAAGAGGAATCTGATGAGAAATAAGATTTAGTAAATTTACGGTACGATGAATGTCTACTTTTATATTCAAACAGTCTGAAAATATTGTCAGTCGATATCGATATCTTGATAGTCTCCATCTTAGAATCGTCATTCTACCTGTATTCAAAATGGGGTTAGTTTGTGCGACACTGATGATTTAGGAATATGACTATTACGCGGATGCATCCGCATAACACACAATATGCGTGCATCAACTCCCCTTTCCAATGTGACAATATTCCGAAATTGGACGGTGCAGAAGTCTTGTGAAACCACGTTTAAGCTTTTGAACACCGCCACGCATACGCCGCATGCTTAAAGAATACGCGCCGCACTACATTGTTAAGATATCAGTCTAAAACAATGGAAAAGCCGAGACGAAACAGGAGCAAAGAGCATACCAGCTTTCCCATTTATCTTTCCCCTGAAGGAAGTCGAGTTATGCTATGGGCAAGCGAAATCTGGGTAGATATAAACAACGGCTCGTAACGAGACAATAGGGTAGACTAGCTATGATCCACAAAGAGGCTTGGCCTGCCGCTTTTGAGGAGTACCCACGTGGGCATTGACCGGTCAACCCCTTCAAGCGTTTAAGCCTCGATGTTGCGTGTGATATAGGTGACGAGGGCGAGCTCATGTAAGGAACCTGTTGCAAAATATTTGGAAAGAGATTTGAAGGATTGCAGACTTGCGTATGCATCTGTAATCCATAGAGTAGAGTATCGAAGATGGAAAGAGATTGTTGGATACCATAAATCTAAGTCTCAGATACCGCGTCTGAATCATCAACTTTATATGTTCATGTCGTCAAAAAGCCAAAATTATGTACAATTCAACAGATATTCTATACAATTAAATCGATCAGTAGGAGCCCCAAGAAGAGAATATCGCCAAGTGAAACTATTAACATAAAAATCTTGAAATGAGTAATCCGCTGGTGCGCCCTTCAATATACACAAAAGGTCTTTGGCCGAAAAGACTCCTAAATATCAAACCCAATTCTATCCCTATTGTCGTCGATTACTCGCCCGTATCTAGTTCAAAAAATTAGCATTCTGGTTGAGTTGATGCATGGGTAAAACTTACTCTAACAACAATCTAAAAAACCAGACCTCAAAATCTTCTTTTCTCAAGACTTTCCTCGCCCAGGAGCTCCCCTGTTGCGCAATCTTCTTGATCCCCTCGATCCCCTCTTTCTCCTTGGTGAAGTATCTTAAGACCTCGATAGACTCACTCATGTCTAAACTTAGAGGAACATAGTGTACCCATGGCACCAGCCAATCTTCATGCCATTCCCTAGCCATGGCCATCTTGAAGACGGCGCTGTTACTCAGCAAAAACGCATAGAACCTGCCAGAAAAAGCATTTCCATCCATATCGAGCAGATATTTATACCCCCAATGATCCTGCTGATCGACCCCATCCACTATCTTGAAGAAATCGGCTTGCTCCTTGCAGTCAATATCATCGCATTGACCGACATGGGAGAACCTAACGTCGATAAGTGATTTGAAGTCCACTCTATTTCCCGTTTTTACTTTCCATATCGTTTGCTTATCATTATTCTCAAGCTCAAAGATATCGCTGGTCTCGTTGAAAGCGTTGAGATGCATCACAACCCGCTGACGGTGGTAATTTCTCCATTCACCGTTTTGCGAGTAAGCACCCGTAGTCGAACCACGCCACAACAAAACATCTTTCTTCTGATCCCAAGACATATCCTTTTCTTGATCGTAGATGACTTTATCCGCCCAGTACCACGGTGAAGGGTATACGATATCATTGTAGCACGAAACTCTGCTCTGCGAGAAAACCGGGAACAAATCATGTGCAACGTGGTAAGCGTTAGGTCGCTGGAATAAACCATATCGATAACGTAAACTGGGTTGTAAGCAGACATCCATGGAGGCCGTCCGATTCGTGATGAAGGGAATTGGCGGGAGAGAATATCTTTCTATCGCATCGGGGGTTTCCTGTAGCGGATCTCTCGCTGGCGTCCCAGCCGGACAGGATAACCTGCTGTTACCCCAGGTAGCTTGACGAGAAAAATTATTAAACCGAGTTTTTGCGGTAGGATGTATTTTATGCCTTTCGTCACTAGGATAACCTGTGAAGACATTTTTTGGATTTTGGGCGAACTCGACCTTTTTCGCTCTTGATACCAAAGTACCCATCTCCTCAGCGGGAACAGCTACCCTGGGTTCATCGTGTATATTGAACGCTAGATCCATATCCGGAATCCACTGTCGAAAGTTATTGATCATTCCAAGTGTTGCATCTCTCTGCCATTCCTCTCCATTCTCGATCTCGATGACTTTGCCATTCCGCAAAGACACCTTGATTAAACCCTGCTCGAAACCTAGCATTTCTCTCGCCCTCTCTCTGATCATCTTTGGTGGTAATCCCCAAAACGGTTGGATCTGATGAAATATTGTATCGTATTCATCAACTAGAAAGGATTTCCGCGAGATGGCGAATTCGTACCATTTGTCGAAGTTAGGTGGTGGCGGCATTCCGTATCTCTTCTTATAGTTTCTGACTGCGTCACGGAGAGAGGTAGACTGTCGTTGCTTCATAGCTTCGTACTCATTCGAGCCATGTTCCATCAAATGGGCTATCGGGTGGATATGCGGAGGCGGTGCGGTGTGTGGTACGGATACCGCGGGTGTTCGAGGAATTGCAGACGCGAAAATCGAACCAAGTATCAATAAAATGAAGCAAATTGCGATAGTTCTCGTAGGTCCGAATCTTTGAGGCAGGATTTCTCGATTGTTCGGAAGTCCGGCGAAGTGGAAGGAGGCGAGTATGAGAGACGCAACAGTTCCAAAGAATTGGAACGGCGACGTCCAAATGACCAATTGACTTGCTATCAGGGTTATAGACAGATCGATGAGACTGCCAGATGGCGATGATAATCTCGATACCTGGAGTAAGCATTAGCATGAAATTACAAGGTCTATACTCCCAATTGGAACATACCAAAAGTGGCACGCATAGCCATCTTAGACCCCCGACCATACCCATCATAGTTATCCTTGCTAAGGAGAAACCAGCGGACCTGGGCGACGCATAGTCTCTCAAGGATCTCTCGAAATACGCCGATAGCAGAACAAAGCTCACAGTGGCGCCGACAGCCCCCCGTAGATAGCCGCTGTGCGCCAAAGATTTGAGATCCGCCGTAGCACCAGGAGTGTTTTTGCTATCTTTAATCGATCCAAGCGTTATATCTTCCAAAAGAACATATATCATTGATTGAAATACAATGTTCGATAGCCCAACCGCAAATACCACATCCGGGATAATGATCGGAGCCAAAGCAAAGAACGAGATCAATGAAACAAGTCCCAGCAGCCGCTTAGAGCCTCGTTGAAGCCCGCCTTCCAGGATTCCCGGTTCTCCTAGCGTGTAGTTTCGTAGAAATCGCGTGACTAGCGGTAAGCCTGCCTATGATAAAAAGGAAGCTCCAGTCAGTCTCTAACTTGTAGATTCCACACTTTCCGACGAAGCAGACTGCAGACCTTATTCCACCATGCTGCCTTGCCCACCCAACTTGGCCCGACAACCCGCTCGCAGATTCCTGATAGGACAATACATCCCACTAGCGCAGTGACCTTCCGCCTCGTCTTCCTATCAATCGTGATCTGTAACTCCCCATTACGCGCAGCTTGTTTCTGGATCAGAAACAGGATTACCGCGACGGTACACCATGATATCGCGGATACGAGTAACGAATGTAATTCCGGTGTGAATATCGAAGTTGCGAGGGTTGTGAGGAATATGTTGACTATAAGCGCGACATTTGACGAGTTGATACTGCCATCAGAGGAGGAACCCGAGATGCTGGCGAAAAAGTAGGAGTTTAGAATGTTCATTGAAGCGCTCGCGAGGTCGAATCAGGCTTCGATACGGGGGAACACAGGGCGCGGGACTCCCTCCCACACCTCGGGGAATTCAATTATGGGGCGCGCCAAGGTATGTACTCTCAAGAAGCTGTTTCTCGCAAAATATCTCCGAGATTGCCTTCTGGTCGAGGTGTCGAGTACCACGTTGAGCTTCCGTGGCGGGCGTGAGAGACAGGGTTCCGCGAACGTGGGAGTTCACCTGGTCGTCGAATCGGTGGCTAGGGAGTTCGCGACTTGTGTTTCGTATGGTAAATTGGTAACGACCGTAGGATGGGAACACCGATGTACTTGGGAAAGGATAGTGTAGAATGGAAAGATTAAGATTGAAGCTGGAATTGAACACCATTACACCAGATTCAGGGACCAGCCAGGGGTTACAGCACCAAGCTCGCGAATGAGCACAGACCAGCATCTCGTTCCTGACAACGCCAAAAATAACACACAGCCGCACAGCAGCAGAAATCCAAACTTCTAATGCGGCAAAGGAATACCCAAAAAAGGGAAGATATATTGGATAATAGGACGCCAATATCATTATCCATATAAGTTTAAGTATCTCTAAGTATTCTCCTCATATCTTGACCAGTCAGCTATGTACAGAGCCCAGAGAATAAAAAGACTACATTTATAAACTTATTCTCTCCGTAAGGAAATCCTCTTATACTCATTGTCTCCTTTGAGAATCGCTTGCCCGACGAACTATATGAAGTGTTAAGATGCGCCTACTCATCAACTTGTTTGGTATGTCTATACTTACTTGTGGATAAATATGTGTAGGTATTTCTACTGCTACTCCGCCGCAAAGTTTGGCTTCAAGACTGATTTCCACCACTTCTATAGCGCTCGAACGAAAGTATCGTTCAACAGTAGCAACCCTACCCCGCACCACCTTGGAGATTCGTTTATTCCCTTCTATCCCAGCTTTAACCAGTTGACTCATGTGATGTACCGAACTTTTAGCCAAAACAGGTTCGGACGCCATCCTGATATCATGAAATGAATCTGTCATCCCTATATCCGAAGTACCATCCACCAGAAAGCTATTCTCCCTCACGAAGCTAACTTTTAACCCGCCAATACTATCCGGATAAATATCCACAGCCTTTGTACAATCTAAACCTTCTGATACAATAATTTGCAAATACCCATTAATCAAAACATAAAACCCCAAACAATCATTAAATATCCCAAATATCCTCTCAATATCCTCATCAGAAATCATCTTCGAGGGGTCGATTCTTTGCGATATTGGATCTCTCGGAATATCACCCGTATTTTTAGGAGGTGTTATATCCAAAGGTACAGCGGGAATAACAACCGGTATTCCAGCGATAGTTAATGGTACCTTCCTCGTAATCTCTTCTCCAATAACCGTACAAGTCCAGCAGAATCCGGTGCAGTATACATTTTCGAGTCGTAAATTTTGTTGGACTTCGTGGTTTAATCCCTCTAACTCTGGGAGTCGACCTAGGACTTGAATAAATTTGGATACTGAGAAACCGGTATCGTCTGTAGTGTCGGTTTGGTCGACTCTGGTCGGAAATAATGAATATCGGCTTTTATTTAGTCGAGATGACTTGATGTTTTGCTTTTGGGCTTGTCCATTTTCGAACTTCTCCTGCGTAGGTTTCGCTTGAAGACGCATTTTGTAAAAATAACTATTAATAATCGATAAAAATTAAGACAATTGAAAGAACTTGAGACGATAAAATGCGATTAGAAGCTTCGGAAATCCTCACCCCGCTCCTGGCGAGTAGCAAGTAAAAAAGATATACTGAAAATAGATCTAAGATAAGAAGGAAAAAATGGCAAGAAACCTGTTCTACGGAGTCGGAAAGACGCTCGAGTGAGCGCTCAACGCCACGCACTAATTATAATAAAATAATAAGAAATCTGATCTGAAAGAAAACCCGCGGTCAGCCAGTCCCTTTTATACTGAACCCACTCGCTGTCTCTCACTAAGAGCCAGGATTCATTTTCAAGCTTGGATGGCTTACCCCAGCAGCGGGTCTATTATAATAGACCAAACCAACTAAGCGCTTGACATGAAAATCCAATAAAATTCCATTGCAATTTTTTTAGAACCGGAATATTAAACGAACCCACCAGTCTTCCAAAAAGGTCAAGTCAGAGCAATATACTCATATCGCACAAGGGGAGCTCTGCCGAAATGTCCCACGTCGGCGCTTATCCAAACCATCGACAAAAAAGTCCAACGAATCCGATGCGTTGTTATCAAAACGGTTCAGGTTTACATTACCGCTCCATTTCAACATAAAAACTACATGTATTCCACAAAGATCTTTTGATCTAGAACCTTATCAAGAAGCTTACTGGTTAAAGAACTCTGAGCCGGACTTCAATTTTTCATCTCCTCAATTCGATTCTCAAACCACAGTTTCTACTTCGTCTTAAGACCTATCGGTCTACGATCAGATGGATTAATGAGCGTTGAATCAACAACAGCCCGATGAATTTTGCAAAGTGAAAAGGACCTCGCCTATGTTACACGAGAAAGGAGAATAAGACACATGCTAAAGGCTTTCGTCAAACCGTTAATGTGAAATGTAAATCCGCAACAGGAGATCAAAAAAGAAGACACCCCTCCTGCCTGCGCCGATAAAAAGGGGCCAATAGGAATGGAAAACACATAAAAGGACACGCTCTACAAACCCTTCTTGAAATGAGGAAAAGTCTCAATCTTTAACCAATACCGATCAAAGTTCATAAACTAGGCCCTTGACCTTCGCCATGACTCGTCGGATTTGACTTTCGGTGCTTTCGGAGAGATGTTCCAATTCTTTACCGATAGAGGCTCGTGACCGTGCCCAGTGGAATATATTGAGCTGTTGAGAACGGGTAGTCAGATTATCACCATCCTCGGCGAGCAAGATGATTTTCATCCAGAGATTAATAGGCAGATTTCCGGCAAGTTTTCTGAGATGAACTGGCGTAGTCTTGCTGTTTTCGGGTTCGTTGAGATTGATTTTTGCCAACTTGTCAGTTATCGGTGACTTGCTAGTTGGTGATTGCTGTGGTGAGTTAGCGGTGGCCATCGTCTTGAAGTCGCTATCAGTGCTAGATCTATGAGAATCTAACAGAAGAAGACGCATCAGTACAACAATTTTGCGAAAGCGAAGGATGAAGATAGTCTTACCCCTCGGTTCAATCTGGAGCGTAGGTTCAAAACCATTGATTCTAACTGGGCCGTTGTAATCCAAAACAACAGCCCTCCCGACAACCACCAACCTCATGATGACCTTCCACAACAAGGAAGCATCCACACCCTTCTCCTTCAATACATTTAGTTGAATCCTAGCCCGGGTTCGGTCAAGATTGTATCTAGCATCATTCAAAGCCTTTCGCTGCTTAGACGAGAATGAAACGGAAAAAGAGTCCTCCTGGATACTACTTCGCCTGTTCACGTCACGACGCCCAGAATCATCGGCACCGAAATCACTAACTGCGGAGCTGCGACGGTGACCTTGTCCATTCGTCATCAATTCATCGACTCTAGCCGCATCTTCGTCTCTTCTTTCTTCAGCTTCTGTCAAGACACGAAGGCCGAGGGTGGTGATTCTTGGGTTCTCGGTGAGAACTATCCCTCGACAGTTTGGGATCGCATCATACTTTCGGAGGGTGTTTGCCAGAGCACCTTCCTTGAGTGGGGGTAGGTGAGGGGCTAACTCTGACGGAAGTGGGTGTTCCGGGATGATATAGCTCATCCACATTGCACTGAGATCTGTGGCACCGATGTTGGACATCACGATGTATGGGATACCACGGAGACCATGAATATCAGCAGGATCGCGGGCAGCATCTACCGAGGAGGAAGGGCTGGATGAGAGTAGCCCAGTTGACAGTGTTGAGACAGTACAGACACTAGGTCTCTCTACGTTTGAAAGAACGGTCAGCCATCATATAGCAAGCTTAAATGATTAAAAAGCTAACTTACTGGCCATTTCAGCACTGCCATCATTATCCACGCTTGGCGCGTGAGAGGCAATGTACAAATGCCCGCCATGGGAACGGACATCGAAACCCTCAACTGCGTAATTAGCTTCAGCGGATTCGTCGAAACCGTCAATCTTCCCAACGTTCTTGAAATCGTATGGGATGAAGATTGGTTTTTCGATGGCATATACAGAAAAGAACAATTCGACACCGAAATCACCTAGCGGATTGTGGGAAAAGTCCACTCGACGAACATGTTTGAGTGTTGAAAAGACATGCAAAAAGCTTTTCCATTCTTTCATGTCATCGATCGTGTCAAGGGAAATTTTGTTGCTACAGATATCCAGATCTCGAAGTTCAGGGCACACAGAGAGGGCTCGGCGAAGATGAGAGAGGCATGAGGCAGTGAGTTCATTGCCAGAGAAATTCAATTCTTCGACACGGGAAAGCTTGGTTTCACTGAGTTGATAGATTGAATCGCAGACAATGGCGATTCCCTCTTCACCCAGCTGGCGCCCGGTGACATCGATCTCGACGGCTGGATCACGTTGGACGGCAGCGAGTTTCTTGTCTTCTCCAATCTTAGGGATCCGCTTCTGGATGTCTCTTTGTATGGACTGAGCGAGTTTGACGCCAGTGATTTTACGCTGTCAAGTAGGTGTTAGTGTATCGCCTCTACTACCACGAAATCAGAACGCACATTAACATATGTTAACTTCACCATGATGATAATTGCTTGGAGCCACTAGCTCCTGGGGGGATGATATTCGATTTGCGATCAGATGTCAAGAGGTTACGATGGGTTGGAGTTGGTCAGCGAAAGTTGAGGGAAGTTCTGTTCAAGATGGGCGTTGTTTGGACAGAGCAGGTGGAGGGTGATTATAGTGGCGAGGATCACAACAGAGCGTGCCCACCGACCAGATTGCGGAGAAGTCGGAGATAATCGATGCAGGCAGGCTACCCAAAGGGGAACGATATTAGAGTGGTGTTAATAAGAGTGTTACTGGCCCAAGAGGACGGGTTCCCAGTAGATGCGCCTGGTGCGACAGCAGCAATGACGTAGTGCTATTATTATTATTGACAGGGCAGCGAACAGGCACGCAGTAGGCAAGGGAACAATAGGGCTGAATGAAGCACTGGTTTGTCGCATTATATTGCTATCGAGCATACCAGAGACGACGCATCTATCCAAGCAATGTCCGTGTCAAATGGGAATCTACATAAAGGGGGGGACAGAGATCTTTCACCACATCCCTCATCACCAGGCACAACATCTGGTGACTCCCGTCTGCTCAATCCCATAGGCATGGACAATCCGTAGCCTATGAGAGTCTTATGTATGGCGCTCGCAGCTGCACCATCGCGGCGATGTTACCAACCACAGCTGAACGGGATGCGGCGCAGTAACCGTCGCACTGGTCATGCCAACTGGATAAACGCCTTCCTTTGTCTCTTTATTCCTTGAGCCGCACAGGAAACGCCGCTAATGGATGGGCCGAGACCCGTTAATATACTCCATCGTACCATTCTGCCGGATTCACTGTCTTTGTTGGATCCATAGCGAATAAGGACACATGCCGGCATATGTTCCGTGCCGCATTACACAGCATACGCATGGCATGACGGCGTGCATGTTCTTTTATAACTGGACAGCGACTTCCTGAAAGCCTTCCTCCTTGCAACTTTTAATCTTAACTCGCCCTAATTCTGTCTATCCCAATATCCATAACCCGGATTTACCATCTCGATTGGTGGAGAGTGCCTTGCCTTGCGTTGCAGTCCAAGTTGCAACATTTCAAGTCTCGACGCGAGGATGTTGGTAGACGGCAACCCACCACAGCCCTCGATCTCAGTTAGCACGAAACCCCTCTCCCAATGGCCTCACAAAGGTGCATCCGGCGTCTCGCAAATATTTCATGCCGGGAGACGACTTCTTCTATCTCCTCAAGATGGCGTCCGGTTCTTCTCTCGCAATCTCGGCGGGTGCACCCCACCTACCTCACGCGACGCACAAACTATTCCGGCCCGTCACTCGGACAGAGCATTGCCAAAGCCATTGAGGTGTGTACTCTTCATAAACGGACTCGAAAGCGGCATGGATCAATTGCTGAGGCTTTCTTAGTCTGAAGGACCGATCAGTCTTGTTCACTATATGAGACAATGTCTGACAGGCAAGGGGGGTTATTACACCTCTTCACCGCATCCCTTTGGCGAACAAGGAGACTTTGTGACCTCGCCGGAGATATCGCAGATCTTTGGGGAAATGATTGGTATCTGGGTTATCGCTGAATGGATGGCTCAGCAGGAGTGTCATGGCAAGAAGGTCGTGCTTATCGAATTAGGGCCTGGAAGGGGCACTCTCATGGATGATATGTTACGGGTCAGTCTCCTTTGTCATGGAGAATGGGGGCGGAGCTAAATTCTCATATACCCTCAGTAGACGTTTAATAGATTTGAGGTGTTTCGTAAGAGACTATCAGGAGTCCACCTGGTCGAAGCCAGTCAGCTGCTGAGAGACGTGCAGTGCGAGAGACTCTGTGGGGAAGGGCTCAAGCCTCAATGGCGGGATGATACTTGGGGCAGGACTAGCAAGTATTTTGATGCTCCGATAAAATGGTATGAGGACATACGGCAGATCAATGTTGGTACGTTATTCAAAACCTTCAATCGGAATAGCAGCATCACTAATGATCGCCGCAGCATCTGATGAAGCACCGTTTATCATTGCCCACGAGTTCTTCGACGCACTTCCTATCAATGCATTCCAAAATACTCCGCAAGGTTGGAAAGAACTACTCGTGGATGTCAAAAAACCATCTTCGGCGTCGAGTCTAATCTTAAATCCGGAATCGAGATTGCAAGAGCCCGAGTTTTGCTTAGCCTTAGAGTCACGACAATCAAGCTCTGCACGTGCGCTTAATAGCTTATCACCACGATATGAAGCATTATCAAGAGTACCGGATGCTATGATTGAACTGTGCCCTGATTCTCACGGTTATATGATCCACCTCTGCCAATCCATACACAAAGCGGGTGCGGGTGCCGCATTGATTATAGATTACGGGCCAGCGGACACGGTACCCCTGAATTCTCTACGTGGAATACAGAGGCACAGGAGAATATCGCCATTCGTCCAACCGGGGCGAGTTGACTTGTCCGCGGACGTCGATTTTGGGGCATTAGTAGAAACTGCGCTACGGCCGAACTTGAACGTCGAGGTACATGGACCTGCTGAGCAAGGACAATTTCTGTTCGCGTTGGGCATACAGACTCGGTACGACCAGATGGTAGCGAAGACTAAGGACCCGGAGATGCTAGCCATCTTGAAATCTGGGTTTGAGCGGCTCACTGAGAGGGGAGGGTTGGGTATGGGGAAGATATATAAAGCTTTGGCGATTGTTCCCGAGGCGGGTGGGAGACCGGTTGCTGGGTTCCCTCAGTACCCAGAGGAGCTAGACGAAAACCAGCCAGAAACATAGGTCGACTTGCCGTTGCAACTTTCGCAGTAGATATAGCCGCTGCTTGAGGATTGCAAGCGAATGTATATAAGCAGAGAGATATGTATCCATGACGTTGGACATTCCAGGCGTCGAAAGCGGCGGCCGTCCCTGCTGTGGCACCACCATGTGATATTTTTCGCGTTGCTGCTTCAATCCACAGCCGCGGTTCGTCGTTCGCAGGCAACCGTGATACTCCACCGACACGAACCCCGGTTCCCAGCTCCCCCAATTGCCGTCGCGGTCTAGTCTACACGGTACAAATAATATTTAAGTTCATTTCTCTTACCCCGGCTTTTCGCCCTGGTTATTCATGCGGTTGCATGGTGTCTCTGCGTTCTGCTGTGCTCTGACGACCTGTCGCAACCGAGTTTGAGCCTGGTCGCGCCTTTAGTCCGCGGTTCAGCCGAGACCTTGTTAACTACCATTCGCTCCTGCTTCCAATTATTTCTTCACGATTCCTGTCGGGGTGCTTCGAAGCTCGTAACCAACTATATTCCACCTTTCTCACCGCTCGTCGCTGCCATTAGCGCTCTTCATCGATAGGTATACTCAAGATTGCTGTTCGTTCACCGACATCAACAACAACAAACATTGCGAAAAGGCGCATCTGGAGTAGCTAACCTCGCATTCTCTCCGACGCAGAGTGTTCAAACCGTCAAAACCCCTCCCCTCCTCCCGTATACCGTATATCCCGCATGGCAGACTCAGTCGGTACGATATCACCCTCCAAAGATCCCTATAGCATATTCGGCCGCCCAGCTCTCCTCTTAAATACCTCGAAACGCTGAATACACCGCTAACCATTCTCTCGAACCTCCTTTACAGACCGAGTATTCGTCCATGCCCTCAACACCGTCAAAAAGCTACCGCGGTCAGGTTCCTCGCGGCCGCCGCCGGAGGATAGATTAAATCTCTATGGCTTATACAAACAATCGATGGGTGCGCATATCTTTACTCCTAGAACACCGGTTTGCGTATATCCGTGCTCCGCGGAGTGTTTTTCTCGTTTAGTGGGATGATATGGAGTTTAGACTGACTGGGTGTGGGATAGAGGGGGATGTGGATGGCGTCATGGCGCGGCCTACGGGTACTACCGATGAAGATATCAGCGAAGGGAGGAAATGGTACGTTTCCATTCAATATTCTGTGGCTGGGTGTTATACTGGTGCTGATTATAGAACTTTTATAGGGATTCATGGCACCAACAGAAGGGGTTATCGAAGACTGAGGCGAAGAGACGATACATCACCACGCTGATAGATGTAAATCTCACCCACCTCTTTTCTTTTCATAGACACACGGTTTGAAGAGTCGCAGAATATTAATCAAAATGATGTTTCTTTCTTTTCTACAGGCGATGCATCGATATGCGATTACAACTCCGGACGCCCGCGAACTCGTCGCCGAATTGGAATTCGTATGGGACCAGATAAAATCCAACCAAACCTCCTCATCATCATCTACGACTCAGTACAACCACGCCCAACAACAACAATTACAAAGCACCCTATCTTCCGCAACAACCACTCCACGAAGACAACCCTTAGGAGGATTATCACACTCTCAAAGTATATCTTCAGCCGGTCTACAAATCCTCCCACCGATGAGTCCAACCGAGGAAGCAGCGGGTCGATTTATGAACTTCCCACCGATAGGAATGGGGGTGCAAACCGATGAAGAAGATGCCGTGGTTAATAACATACCCGCCATCAGTGGGAATCCCGACGACGGCGACGACGACGACGATGGAGACGAACATTACGAGACTATGGACGAATTCGACGAGAACGGTTTACCAAAAGTCACGGTCATAAATGAACCCAGCGGATCATTGCTTAACAGAAGTATAACAATCCCATCACTAGAAGAAGAAGCCATCAAACGGAAACATACCAAAAATATAAGTTCGTCGCAATACACCGCCACCAAAAAGTCCGTCACCGGCCCAGCCGCGGCCTTTTCATCAGGAACTTCCTCGTCACCGAACACCCAACAACAACAACAAGGGGGAAATAACGGGAATAGTAATCAACCGCATTACACCCGCTGGAAACAACGGGTCGAGGTAGCATTGACAAAGATGACAGCCGAAGTAGCCGCGCTACGGGAACAGTTGGATGTAGCCAGGACTTTAAACTCCGCTAATGTGAATATTTCAGCGAGAGGGAGGTTGAATTCGCTGAGGCGGTGGATCGGATGGGGGGTTTGGATGGTTGTGAAACATTTAGTCGTCGATGCGATCTTGTTGGGATTGGTGGTCATGTGGATGAGGAGGAAAGGGGATAGGAGGATCGAAAGCGTGATTGGTTTGATCGGTGGGGTTTTGGGGGATAGGTTACGGTTACGGAAGGGGGATGTTAGGGATGTCAGGACTTTTGTGGTGGCGTAGTCTTCGTTATATCGGTGGGTAATACTTTTGGATAACGGGAAATGGTAAGGGTTTTGTACGATGAAAGAAATATGGGAACGGGCATTTGTTTATTGCTTTTTTTTTTTTTTTTTCCTCATTGTTTTGATTTTCACTTTTCTTTATAGATCATGATGTCGTTTTTACGCTGCTTTGATTGTCTTTGCGAACCTTTTATATATAATCCGGGCTTTCATTGGGTGGTTAGAAAACAGCAAGCGATGGAAGATAGCGTTTGATTTTCGTAGATGATTGCTAGAAAAACGAACGGGGCTAATGGAAGATTCATGAAATGAAGATAAAGCTCATGGCATTGAAACTTGAATAATGTTATTTTCTGCCTCGTGAAATGCATGGTATGATATTAGTAGATATAATACAAGAAAACTGCTCCCTGAACACCATCCGAAATGAAATCAGTTTATGAGGCTAGATAGTAGCTTTTGGGAACGAAGTGATCTAAAGGGAATCCTTCAGTCAACGACGAGGGTTGAGGCGTGGACTTCGACGGCGTGATCACCATTGGTAGCCACACTGTTACTATTGGTAATAGTTAAATGGTCGCCGTTGGTAGCTACTACGCTGTTACCATTGGTGGCCGTCATACTATCACCATCAGCGATTGTGCCGTCCCCATTGGTGACCTTTGTAGTGTCACCATTGGAGATGGTCGGGACATCACCACTAGCAATCGCGGCATCACCATCAGTAACTGCATTATCACCATTGATAGTTGCAGCAACACCATCGGCAACTAGAGTGTCACCATTAGCATTCACCTCGCCGTCATCCACACCAACCGGGTCACCATCGAGAATAATAGGATCCGTAGCCGCACTACCAGACTTTTCCAGAGATTTCTACTCCCCTTCAGTCAACAGTGCAACTTGCTCCTGTATCCTCTCATCCTCCTCCGGCAACAAATCCCTGAACCGAACCTCCGCAATATCCGCCTTATTCGCCTCATCCTCGTCCACATCCTTCGTTCTCATCGGTCTCAGAATATTTCTCTGGAAAATCGGTGAAAAGAACGCCCCTCGTTGCTTGCCTTCACCGCCACGTATAACTAGTGCAACCTCACGATAGGTATCCTTCATGACCTCGGGTGGGACAACGTATTCGTATGCCCTAAGTCTCTTGAATCGATAGAATTTTCGACCCTCTGCGGATGTATGCGTGTAATCTTCGCTGGAAGTATCGACTTCCTCGTACTTTCTTTTAACCGCGTTGGAAACATTCTCGCCGTCGGGGAGGTAATAATGGAACTTTGAGTCTTCGGGGGCACCCTCGTCGTTCCAGGGACGTAATAGAGCGAAATCCAAACCAGGATCTCGGGTACTTGACGTCGCTACAGGATTTGTTGAGAGTTTGACGATAACGTATCCTAATCCGTCCGGGTGGGCGTCTAGGTCAGGGAGGACAGGCCAGGAGTTCACGGCGCGTAGGTGGGATTTGGTGGGATGTTTCGGTAACGCCCACGGTTTTGATGCCGGTGGGTTCGCGACGTCGAACCCCTTCATGACGGCTTGTAACATTGCGACGGGATCATTTGTGTGGCTCTTGATCGACTTTCTGGCTTGTTTTGTGATGTTGTCGATTAGTTCGCGGGAGGTTGTAGATTGGAAGGTGCTGCGGTGACCTTCGTTGGAGATGTACTCTGTACGACGGAGGAAAGAGACGCCGGCTTTGGCGTGACTGGGTTTTCCGAGGGCAGAGATGGGACGGAGGAGGAGTTGGTCGTGCGGATGGACTTTTGGAGGGACGTCCGGGCCTTTCAGAGCGTTATATGCGGCTGTTGGTTGAATAGTTAGCTAACGGGTTGAGATAAGAGCATCGCGACTGGGTGATTCCGTACTTGTTAGATTGGGGGAGAATACGTCGGGGCCGAAGGGTAACAGATCCAATGGCATTCCCAGCTCGGAGTCCACCTCGACGTTGAGAGGTTGCTCCCGTACTAATCTCGAAGCGAAGTTTGCACTCGTATACTCTATCGCGGCATTATTCGGAATCTCGAGAAGCTTCGGGGGCTGTGGCGGAGCCGGGAGATGGTTCTGATATCGTATTCGGGTGATGAAATCTTGGTGGTATTTGCGCTCCTGCCCGCCGCTCGGCCTGCCCCCGGACGAGGAGGTAGGTCTCGAGGTCATCGCGAGGATATATCGATGAGGATGGTTGATTGATCGGAGTTGACGACTGTAAATAAGGAAGACTTCCTCGTAAAGTTGAGGAGCTCGAAAACGGGGAACGAGATGCCGTGAACGAGGGAGCTGTCGACGATGGCCGGGGAATGATGGAGATGAGCTTGAGAAGGTGAGGTTGTGGAAGAAGCGAAACGCGACTTTTGGCTGGCGAGTGGAATCTCTTGGCGGCTCGCAACTCAAAGCTGGCTTCAAGCTCCGACTCGACTTCACCTCTCAGCTTCATCATCACCCGCCCATTCCACCGTTCAGATCACGATATCACGCATATTCTCACTCGATAGAATCCCGTTACTTGGTATAGACCAAGAGATTTCGCAATGGATCCGTTTTCGGCCGAAGGAGGTGCGTGGGTTCGATATATGGCAGCTAGCCCAACATCCTGCTAACATGCGAAACGAGCAGAGCTTCTTAACATTCACAATGCCTTCTTCCAGGTACATTATCCCTCCCGATACTCCATCCCAGACACACTGCTAAGTCTATTCCAGGGCCAATACGATAAAGTGATTGAATACGACACCAAATCTCTCTCAGCCACCAACCAGACCGCCGCTCAAGTCTTCAAACTCCGAGCTCGGATAGCGCAGGGCGAGTTCGAAGAAGTCCTCGCAGAACTCGAAGGTGACGATGAACCCGAACTCGCAGCCGTCAGGGCCCTTGCCAAATTCAACACGGAGGAACTGGAAGCCGCGGTTGAAGATATCGAAGAACTAGCGAAGGCTTCACCGGATAATGCTACGGTTCAGGTTATTGGTGGGATCGTACTACAGAGAGCGGGAAAGACAGATGAGGCTTTGGCGCTATTAAGTCAGCACCAGGGAAGCTTGGAGGCGTAAGTCTACCTAATTGGACATCTAGTACAGATAATTAATAGGGATCGCAGCGTGTCGATAATTGTTCAGATCCGGCTGGCGCAGAATAGGACAGATCTGGCGCTCAAAGAAGTCGTTGCTGCGAAGAAGTGGGCGCAGGATAGCTTGGTCGTAAATCTCGCTGAAGCTTGGGTTGGACTGCGAGTGGTATGTTACTACTGGTGTACGTATCAAGATACTAAAGCTGACGAGGAAATATTGCAGGGTGGCGAGAAGTATCAGCAATCGTACTATGTCTTTGAAGAGTTGGCGCAGGCTCCGTCGACATCAAGCACGGTATCGCTGGTCGGCCAAGCTGTCTCGGAGCTACATTTGGGAAGGTTACCGGAGGCCGAAGTCGCCTTACAGCAGGCCTTGGATAAAGACAAGTCGGACATTCCAGCTTTAGCTAATAAAGTTGTCTTGACTGCGCTAACCGGCGGCGATACCGCTGGCGATCTGAGGTACTCCGCCCATTACTAATAATTATTGAATTTCCGCTAACTTGTTGATAGTGCTCTCGAGGTCGAAGATTCTAGCCACCCTATGATTCTGGATATCGCGGAGAAGAACGAGTTATTCGATAAGGCTGCGTCCAAATATGCCGCGAAAGTCGCTTAAATTACTTTGATTCAACGTTATGTACAGTTTAAAAGCCTAAAATTTAATCCTAAGAGGCCGATGCTACTCTTGAATCTTTTTCTCCTGCCTCTCTTCTTCGGCTGGCGTTCTAGTCTTCAGCTGTAAGGCATGGATGCCACCTTCCATAGCCATTTCGTCTTTCAGTAAGCTGTAGATTGTTTGGTGGCGTGCCCGGAGTGGCTGGCCTTCAAAGGCGTCCGAAGTGATCACAAGCCTTCACGATATCAATTATTTATATTTTGTAGCATGACGCATGGCTTAATACCTGAAGTGGGTTTCTTTAGAAGTGACGCCTCGCATGGGTTCGTGGTGTGCATGCTTGTGCGAGTCGTTAAAGATCTCGAAAGTTTTGGGGTTGAGGGCCTCGGTGACCTGGAATTATATCAGTCATACCCTCTTGAATATGAGATTGGGATATACCTTGCTGCGGATGAGGTCTTCCATCGGGGTGTTCGATGTGGTTGCCATTGTCGCGAACAACCTGCGGAAGCGGAACATGTCGACAGATCAACTTTTGATATTCCGTCGAATCGCCGTCGCTTAGTTCTTAAGAAACGGCGTTTTCGCAGCTTGGACGTGTAAACAACGACGGTCTCTTGTTATCAACCATGCCACCATCATCACCACAACCTCAACCTCACGTCAATGCCATTGTCACCGAGAACCTGTGCTCTCCGATGCAGAGAGCTTTCGTCACTTGATTCGACTTATCGTTAGTTGATCTCATCGTAAACTAGCACTTCGCGTATCGAAACAGCATGCTCCACGAACTCTTCCTCGTCCTCGCCGGACATTCCTCTCCGCTCTTCACCCCCACCCTCCCCGACAATTTTCCATTAATCTCACCTTCCGAACGAGCCCTCCTCAATGATCTAGCGAGTCTCGGAATCCTTCACCGTCGGATACGTTACTCGTGTGATTTAATCACCACTCATCACCCGTCCACCATCGCCCGCGCCGTGGCATGCGGGATCGTAAACCATCTCCAAAAATTCCGAACACAGGTCACGGATACCGAGAAATCAATATTAAACCACGATGATCTCCTCGTCGGAGCTTACAATATCGTTCCGTTGGCGAAAATTGTTTCATTGTTTTCAGGATGGCGGAGGGTGTTGGAGTATATGGAAGCCTTAACGAAACTGATGTTATTCAGCGGTGCTCCCAGAATACCACCAACTCGACACCACGGATCAGATGAAGATGAAGATGAAGAATACGAAGATGAAGATGAGGACTTGGAAGATGACCCAGAGGATATATCCGACTCTGAAGCTCCGGAATTCCTCTCGCAGCGGGGTATTAAAGGGGCGAAAATCATCGATAAATTGAGGGAGGATATGCACACGGGATACCCATCAATCGAAGAGCTCGTTCTCGAACTTTTGAATACAGCGGAGCTGGCATGGTTACGACAGGTGTCTACGTGGGTACTCTACGGGCGACTACCGACTTTCGGCGCAGTAGATTTCATGATTCGAGAAATGGCTGCCGCGGCCGATGACGAGGACGAAGATCCGGAGGAAGCGGTTTTAGCTATGGATTTCGCGCTATCCAAAAGTAACGTGCCGAAGTTCGTTACCGCGCAGACTTCTACCTCAATACTATTCGTCGGGAGGGCTTTAAATCAAATTAGAAGGAAAGGAGGGTTGAACAAAGCTGGTGCGAAATCTGCGGCAACGGTTACCTCGGAGAAAGTTTTACTGCAAGAGCATCTGAATATTCTGCAAGAGCTCAGGACACCGCTCAGTCCTGCATTGTTTCAGGCGGCAATCAATTCGATACGGGATTCATTGTCAAGAAACACTCTGCAGTCATTGCTACCGACAGAGCAGATATTAGATGTTTTGTACATCCTGAGAGAATTTTATCTGCTGGGGAGAGGAGAGTTTGCTATCGGCTTGGTGGAACAAGCGGAGGAGAGTGTGCGGAAACGTATGACTCGACCGGCATTGTTTAAATCGAAGACGGGGACTTCACTCGGCGCTATTACAGTGAAAGATGGGGAGGTCGGAAACGTGCTCAAGAAGACCTGGGCATCGTTATATCTACGGCAATCGGAGGAAGAACATGACGATAGGCTCGACAGAGCGCGGGAGGTACTATTCCTCAGTCTCGCGAATAAAGATGCGGGGGCGGTGGGGTACACTCCTGGCACCGGACCGATAAAAGTTCCTCTGATCGTGAAGAATTTGGATAAGACGGTGTTTGGGGATTTATTGTTGGGAGTACCTATTTCCCTCGGATTCAATCTGACGTGGCCGTTGGAGTTGGTCCTGACCCCGCAGGATTTGGAGGTTTATCAGTTCTTGTTTCACTATTTGATGGCGATTCGGAGGGCGCAGATGAAGCTGCAAGCGCTGTGGCAGGCGAGGAGGAATACCGCCGTGCAAGGGGTGGCATTGAGGGGGAATAAGAATGAGTTGAAGGAGAGGAGGGAGAAACTTGTGATCAGGGAAAGGAGCCAGAGGATGGCTTGGGCGACTGCGAATCTTTGCGTGTTCTTTTTGGAGAGCTTGGGCATATATTTTCAGGGGAACGTGATTGATGAAGGGTTTGGGGAGTTGGAAGGGATGGTGGGGGTTAGGCCCCCCGCGATTGGGGGCTCTGATACCGTGATGCCTGGGAGTCCGATCACGGGAAGGTTTCCGTCGTCGTCTTCGAGACCGACGAGTAGGAAGGGTGGTCCTGGAGCGTTTGGGAGTCTGAGGGGATTGGAGCGGCCTGGAACACCAGGAAGTCCCAAGACGCCGACTTTCTTCTCCAGTCCCGCGAGAAAGAGAGTTCCATTACACGATTCTCCGAAGGGTTTGGGTTCAAAGAGACCGGACAGTCCGGCTACACCGAGGATCACGAGCGGAGAGGAAGAGAATGAGAAGGTTACGAATCCCGAGGCTCTGACGTTGGCTCATCAGAAGTACTTGCGGTTCATTTGTCAGCAGACGTTTATCACGGACACGATATTCACAAATCGGCTGAGGACGCTGTTGGAGATGTGTGAGGTATTGGTTACACATGTGACGACACTGATGAGGACGAACGAACTGTTGGATCTGGAGATGGATGACGATAGTTTCTCGGATATGGAGAATGGACTGGAGGAACTGAACAGAGTTTGCGGGGAGATTAGAGGGGTTGTGGGGGGACTTGTGAGGAGGTTGCACGAGATGGACGAGGAGAGGGACAAGTTCGAGGTAGCGAGGAGGAAGGGGGAGAAGAAGGCGGAGGAGAAGAAGGCGGAGGAGAAGAAGGCGGAGGGGCTACGGGCAGGAGGAGTGTTTCTGGGGGGAACAGGAATAGACAAGCTGCTGATGAAGCTGGACTTTGCGACCCTGAACCTGGACTGATATTAATTAGTACATTCCAATATAAGATTATATATCAAATGCATCTGATAATAGACGGTTTATATGCGGTTGATGTGTGCGAATGGGCAGCCGGGGAATGGCTGCGTTGCCAGTGACGACTCCCTCAAACTCTTCTTCCTCTTCTTCGTTCTTCCCTCCGCCAAAAAATAACCGCCGAAGAGAATCCCATCGCCGCCATCGCCGTCGCCCGTCGCGCATCAGACAGACGCTCGCTCGCTCGCTCGCCCAGGTCACGATCGGATCCCGTCGAGTCGGCTAGGCTGTCGCAATTGGCCGCGATACCTCGGTGCACCCTTGTGCCGGCCCTTGTGCTTGTCTGCTTGTCTGCCACGTCTTCCTGCAGCGCTGCACCTCAATCAATCCAGACGGAGCCATTGCGCTGCAGCTGGTCAGCAAGCCAGCCCCCCAGACGACCCAATTGACCCGGACGGCCTTTCGAATTCTCAGAGGACGAGAGAAAGAGAGCGTGGACCCGGGTTGCCGACTCTCATGTGCGTCTTCATTTCCCTCTCGTCCACCAATCCGACTTGCATCGGACTCCCTTCCACCCCTATTCAGATCTGCACCTGGTGCTTCCCCGAAACCCCCCCTTCCCCCGGCTCTCTCCATTCTCGCTGTCCTCTCGCCAATTGGTTGGCCCGGACTGTGCTGATAAGCGGACAAATCATAGATCCTATTTGTACGACTAAACCTGACGGACTTGGTCGGCGAGACGAACCTCACCAGTCCTCCTGCTACGACTTTACCTCCACCGCACCGCACACCACCACTTCCACCGCCCCTTTCCGCTGACGGACCCAAGAGCTAGACCCCAAGACCTGCTGCTACATACGACGCTGCCAAAGCATTCACCCCCATCTCTCTCATTCCACCTGTCAGATCTAGCGGGGACTCCCTGCATATCCTTCGATTATCATTTGGTGTCCTTCTGCTGTCTCTATCAATTTTTCTCTCACTCCCTCGCGCTCACAATCCGGCAGGCGGCACGAGCGAGCACTATTACTTGCACTCTTAGCCTAGCTCGGAAATTAAGCAATAGTGATAGCGGTAGCTGGTGCCTAAGGAGCTCGAGCATCACCTGCTCGTCGTATAATTCCCTCCACAACGAGGGAGAAAAAGCAAAAGTTTACATTTTTGCTTGCTGCATAACCCCTCACTTATTTCCCTTCCCAATCGCGCGCAATGGCATCAAGACCGAATCTGTCGCAGCGCAAGTCCACATCAGCAGTTGTCCAACTGACGAAAAGGGACGCTGAAGACGGTGACGTAGAACCCTCGACATCGGCACCCAAACGACCTGCCAAGCAATTCGTTGTCCATTCACGCCATAATCGAGTCCCCTCGGGCCGCAATCTCAAGAAGCTAGCCGGCACCCGCTCCCATGGTGATCTGGTCGCCCTAGCCCAAGCTGCCGCCGCCGCACAGCAAGCACAGCAAGCTGCAGCGGCGAATCACGGTTCGAAAGCACATTCTACGTCTCCCATCCCGCCTTGGGAGAGACTCAAGGAGAAGGAGACAGCGCGGCAGCAACAGAGCGGCGGACACGAGCTGAAGAGACGATCACGATCAAATCCCAAACGATCGCTAAGCACGCCAAACGCGAATTCCAAGAAGGCCAATTTTGAATTCGCCAGCGCGCCAGGCAGCTTTGACGATACCGCCGATCAGCTGGCGCAGGCCGAACTCGAGGACGCCATGAATCAGGACGCCGCCAAGCATGCATATCAAGGAGGCCAGTCGTCGAAGCCAGTAACACCGACTCAAGCTGACATTCCGGATGCGTCTCGAATGGTCCACACGGAGGAGCCTATCTCACAGATAACGAACGACGCACCTTTGGAATCCGAAACAAAGCAATTGGAAGCGGCTACCCCTGCATTGGGACAACGGAAATCGACGTCTTCGAGTAATATCAGATTCATGCCGGGACCAGCAAAGCAAGCATCAGCGACAACAACCACGTTAGCTCTAGCCAATGGTACGAGAACCGACGCTATCCACGGCATTCATAGTGCGGATACTACAAAGATGAACACCCCCGTGACTCCCCAGCCGGTATTCACTCCAAAGTCCGAAAACCCATCCAAACTACCTCGATCTTCGCCGCCTTTTCATACGACAAACCATCCGACAATTGTTCCTCCTCAGGTATCCACTATCACCGCGACCACGCACAACGAAGGAAGGCGCAGCATGTCATCAGCTTCTAGCGGTCCGACGCCTCAGCTGGTGACTTCTCGCTTCATTAGCACTTCGTCGTCTCCGAGCGGTGCTCTATCATCGCCATCATCCGTTCGAGATACGCCGATGAAACAAAGAAGAATGTCCTCCTTTGAATCTCCACCAACACCTCATGCTACGCCACCAACATCGGACACCGCACCAATCACGACTCTCAACCACGATGCCATCTTGCGCAAACCCGGCAGCACTAACATCGGTGCCGGTAAGCAGTTACCTAATCGCACGCAGACGAAGTTGTTACTACAACGGCAGAGTTCGCAGGCGGAATGGGAGCAGGAACGGCAATTGCAACAGATGAATCAGTTCCAGAACGGGCAGTTGTATTACCATACCAACCACTCCAGGAGGGGTAGTATGAATGTGGAAGTTAACGGGACGCCTGCGCGGTTGCCACGGGAAGCTATCAGAGAGGTTGAGAGGATCAGTAGAGAATACGCCAATGTTCGGCGGTTCGTGTCGCCGGTTGGAGATTCGATTGTCAGATTGAGGGGGTATTTGAAAAATAACAAGATTCCACAGGCTGGGGGGCAGGGAGGAAGGAGGAGTCTGGAGAGGGATGGAAGCGGGCCGGGTAGTTTGGGGTTGAGTCAGAGTTTGGGGGCTAACGTTGAAGGGAGGAGGAGTGAAGGGTTGGCGAAGGCTATGGCTGGGGTTAGCGGTGGAGGCAGTCGTGATGACTCCGGGGTTGGAGGAAGAAGGGAGGGTGCTATGGATGAGGCTAAGATTCGGGAATTATTGGTTCATGTTTGGAATCGAGATGAGCCCGGTGGGAATAATTTGAGTTCCAGTAACTGAGGTGGTTGATGGTTGGTAACGATTTTCCTTTCTTTTTGGTCTTCTTTGACACCGGCCTGATATTGTTGAGATTGGGCCGGTCGACGGTAAGGAGGATGGTTTCTTTGGTATTACTTTTTAGTAGTCGTTTTGTTTTTGTTTTAGCGGTAGGGGATTTTGTTCCGTTTTTATTATTTCTTTGCGGGGAGCGCGGATGAGGTGTTCTTGCTGATTGGAAAATGCTTTCCTGGGAAAACTAAAAAATTTAAAAATGTTGACGTAGATGGTAATTTGTGAGGATGCCCTCTTTGACCTCTTCAAGGCAAAGAGTGGTAAGTTGAGGGGGTGTGGACTTTCTTTGGAGCCGTTGGTTATTTTGTTTTGGATTTAACTGTTAGTTTCTGAGGTCCGCTTGTTTTTGTGGACGTTCTGAGGGGGGTTGTATCTATAGATGGTGTATATTTTCCGAAGTAGAGATATTGACGACAGTTATGAGATTGATAAATTTGATTCCGAACTGTTGATGCGGATGGAAATAGTGGCATGTGCGCATCAAGTTAATCGTATGGTGAGCTTGAACCTTATGGATGAATAACTTATTGCTGAATTTAAAGAACCTTTATGAAAGTCACTTGGTTATGAGAAGCTTCTCTTTCAATTATATTGATTCTAGTTGCATGGTTCCCTTTGAAGCCAAAGCTTTAGCAAGAATTTATTCTGGTCAGCTAATATACTTTCATTGCGCTACTCCAGACTACTACCACCACTGTCAGATTATGTAGAGTGCACTTTGTGATTATGAATAACTTTGCTATAGCAATATAGACTGTTAGACTTCAGTATTGCGTAACAAGTGGAGCTATAAATTCGTCCCGATTGTGCTACCCCATGGGGTCACGATAGAAAGTGCTGTCGGTGCCGCATAACGCTGCGGATAGAGCGGTGGGTGGTGTTGCGGTGTGGTACGGCACCTGTTCGGGCGTAGCGCTGCGCGGTCGATTAATCGATACAACGGCCATCACCCAACCCTGTCCGATGCTGTTTCACCGCGAGCACGAGCACCTTCCAGACCTCTTCTGTGCCTCCGCAAAGTGTCAGCTCCCCGCCAACATCTCGGAGAACGCCCTAGGTAGACAGCCGTGATAGCTTCCGTGGTCACCTCCCCGTCCTGTTATCTCACCACCGCAGCCTGGATGTCCAAAGTGATCGCTGCCCCACCATGCAACATACTCCCCGTCGCATTTCTGGATCTTCGATAACCTTGCAAACAGAATAATGGATGTCGACTGGCGGGAGGTACTTGCTGAGTCTCTAGCTTTGAGCTCCTTTTTTATGCTTGCGCGTATGCTGATTGAATAGGTGTCCCGCGTCAATATACCGGGCGCTCTCCCCCACACCCCAGCAACGCCGCTTACAGCTCTCTCTTTCGATATTCACCAAGATCTAATATGGACCGGGAACGATTATGTTTGTCTCATGGGTGTATTCGAAGTTACTGTTGGGGTCTAGCTTGCTGACTTCAAGCTTAGGGACGGGTCACGTCATACTACGGTTCGGAGCTACAGCGATACACGAGTTACAGAGGACACGATGAGGGACCTGTCAGGAGCTTCTTGTTCAGCGATAGGGGGATTGTCAGTTTGGGTCCCAAGAGCTTGCATGTTAGCCATAGGAGGGGACTGGCCAAAGCACATATCACGTATGATTCGATGGCGTTGTGAAGGATAAAGTGGATCTCGGAGACTGATGGTACCGCAGGAGCGAACGTATGTTTGATCTACGGTGCATGAGTTACACGTCAAAGGGAACATCCGAAGTTATCGCCGGTGGAATCCAAAGAAGCTTGTTGACGATAAATCTTGATCGAGGGACGGTCATCAATGAGGTTTGTTTGGGAAATACCTGTAAAAGAGAACTGCTGATTGACTGTTTTGTAGCTCCCTTCGGAGGACGATATTGTGGTGATGCGAAGAGATCGTGTTATTTGCTGCGGTACCGCTAACGGCAGCGTCAACATCATTGACCCGAATTCCTTCAAAATCATCAAAACGATAAGAGCACATGGCGCTTCTGTTTCGGACATCGACGCTCAGAATAATGTTCTTCTTACCTGCGGTTATTCTCCAAGGTTGGTATCATCAGAATCCCATATCTAAATCGAGTTAACATTATGTAGGCAATCCGGCTATGTCCTTGATCCACTAGTCAACATTTATGACCTGAGGACTTTCCGCTCCCTGCCCCCAGTTCCTTTCCCCGCTGGCGCCGCATTTTGTCGAATGCATCCGAAAATGTCGACCACGGGTATCGTAGCATCTCAAACAGGCCAATTTCAGATCATTGACATCGCCAACCCAAACGTCGTCAACCTCCGGCAGGCAAATGTAGCAAATTATATATCCTCACTAGAACTCGCCCCTTCTGGAGATGCATTAGCTCTCGCCGACGCCGACGCCATCCTACAACTATGGGGCAAGCCCGATAAAATAAGATTTACCGAGCTTTCGAATCCCGTGGAATGGGCGTCTGTTCCAGCCCCGCCGCTGAACGTGGAACTTAGGGAGGACTCAGCGTTGAGTATGGTTGGAATGCCGTACTATCGTGAACAACTCTTGTCCTCATGGCCGTCGCATATGGTATTCGAAGTCGGCAAGCCACCGGTAAAGATTGATTCGGAGATATTAGGCAAGATGAAAATGCATGATTTCGTTGGTTACGCACCTAACCCCAGAAGAACGAGGCGGTATCAAATTGAGTCGACGAAAGTGCAAGAGAAGCCTGGGCAAGTTCAAGCTCCAAAATTTAGGAGTGAGAAGGCGCGGGAAGGGGAGCTCAATGATAAAAAGGATGAAAATACGCCTTGGAGCGCTGTGGCCGGCGAGCTACGGCCGTTTGATGTTCCCGCGATGTATCACAAGGTCGAGATCAAATATAGCAGATTTGGTATTGACGACTTTGATTTTGAGTAAGTTCCACTCTCATGAGGGTATCCTATCACTTGCTAATCGTCAATTTTTCTAGATTCTACAATAAGACAACTTATTCAGGCCTTGAAACACATATCACTAATTCTTACTCCAATTCACTTCTACAACTTTTAAAATTCACACCTCTGATAAGAAACTACGCTTTACATCACACGGCGAAGAATTGCTTGTCGGAATCGTGTTTATTATGCGAACTCGGATTTCTATTCGACATGCTCGACAAAGCCAATGGGCAAAATTGCCAAGCCACAAACTTTCTAAAGACATTCAGCTCGATATCGCAGGCTTCAGCGTTGGGATTATTCGAAGAAGGGATGCCTCGGAGCAACCAATCCCTCAGCGGAATGATCCAATCCCTCAACCGCTTCCTTATGGAGAAAATTGCCACGGATTTCAAACCGTATCCCGCGGACGGCCGTGACGAACTAGACTTGGAAAACGCATTGATCACCTCATCGGTTGCATGTATCAAATGCTCGAATTGCGGTACGGAAACAATGCGTCCGAGTAACAGTTTTGTCCGGGAGCTCGCGTATCCGAAGAAAACCAAGGCGCTGGGGAGCTTCAGCTCGGTATTGAAACATAGCATAGAACGCGATGGGCAAACCCGGGGCTGGTGTGATAAGTGCCGACGGTATCTTTCTTTGACGACGAAGAAGGTGGTGCAGGATGTGCAGCCGAAGGTTTTGATGTTTAATGCGACGGCGGTCACGCCGGAGGCGAAGATGTATTGGGCGGAGAAGAATTGGTTACCGAGGGAGATTGGGATTGTGGTGCAGGATCGGAGACTTTTGTGCTATCAGGGGGCGGAACTTAATAAAGTCAAGGAACGGAATCCGAATATTATAGTTTACGAGTTGGTGGGATTGGTTGCTGAGATCACTGGTGATCAAGATAACGCGCCGCATCTTGTGAGCTTGATTGATGGTGAGGATACGAGAGTTACAAAGTTTAAGAGGGGTTTTTTTGCTGACGCGGTTGTTAGTTTCATTCACGAATCCGGGTGAACGGAAGGAGGCCAATTGGCATTTGTTCAATGATTTCCTGGTCCGACCTGTTTCGCAAGAGGAGGCTATCAACTTTGCACCTTCTTGGAAGCTACCGGCGGTGCTTTGCTTCCAGCAGAAATCAGATGCGAATGTTGTGGATAACTCGTGGAAGAATAGCATGGATACTACGCTGCTGTTCAAAGACCTACCCACTTTGTTAGTCAATCATTCTCACTGGTTTATCAGTATTTTCCTTGCTAACTTATTGTTTTAGCCCGCCGAATAATAACTGTCGTCCATTATCAGTTCAGGAGACTCCAACTCCTGGAACAGTCATGGCAATCGACGCAGAATTCGTTGCTTTACAAAAGGAAGAGATCGAGGTTAAAGCTGACGGAACCCGAGAAACAATACGACCGAGCCGTTTGAGTTTGGCTAGAGTCTCGGTGCTACGAGGCAACGGCGAAGCCGAGGGTATGCCATTCATCGACGACTACATTCACACCAAAGAACCGGTTGTGGATTATTTGACCTTGTTCTCCGGGATTGAACCTGGGGATTTAGACCCCATGCAATCGAAGCACGCGTTGGTGTCGTTGAAGGTTGCGTATAAGAAACTCTGGATTTTGCTTAATCTGGGGTGTGTGTTTGTCGGACACGGGCTTTTGAAGGATTTCCGTATCATAAGTAAGTCACCGCACATTATTTGGTGGAATATGCCGGACTGATCATGATCTTCCTGGGGAATAGATATTCATGTTCCTAAGGAACAGGTCATCGATACGGTGGACATATACTTCAAAAAGGCTCGTCAACGAAAATTATCTCTGCGATTTTTGGCATATTATTTCCTCAGGCAGAACATCCAGACCGGCAACCACGATTCCATCGAAGACGCGAATACGGCGTTGAGATTATACAAGAAATACCTGGAATTCGAAGACGCCGGGGTATTTGAACAAATGTTGAATAACGTCTACCAGGACGGGAAACTGACGAACTTCAAACCGCCGGGGGAGAACGAAGCGGCCATGGCTGCCGCCGCCGCTGCCGCGGAGGGGAAAGTCAACGTTGCGGGTGGGATTTCGATCGGACAGAGTTCTGGTTCCGGGATGTTCGGATTGGACGGGGCTAATAGCCGGCCGATTACGCCTTTGGAAGTCGGGTTGAGGGGTAGCGGATCGCCGTTTAAGCAACCGCAGCAACAGCAGCAGAAGGTGCTATTATCGCCGCCGCCGCAGTTTTCGCAGTTGCGACAGCCGCCGCAGATGCCGCCGCCGCCGCCGCCGTCGCAAATACAGCAAATACAGCAGATACAGCAGATACAGCAGCAGCAACAGGTGCTTCAATCGCAGCAGGGGCCGCCGTTGCCGCCTCCGCCGCCGGTGCAGGTTCCGTTACCGCAACAGCAGCAACCGCAGGGACAGCAGCAGGTTTTACCTCAGCAGCAGCAGCAACAAGCGGTTCAACATCGAAGTTTCGCAAAGGTTATGGCGTCGCCGCCACCGCCGGGGGGACAGAAGAGAAATATGCAGGGAAGGTGGAGGTAGTTGAATCGCAGAACATATCTTGAAACGGAAAAATGTAGACGCTGTGTAACGCGGTGTCAGGAGACGACGTGGAGTTAAAGTAGTCGTATTTGGAGAAGGAAGGACGCGGATGGGATAGATTCCGTCAATGGGAATCTTTCCTGAGCCGGGGTGTTTCTTTTTAATAAAATTACAGCAAGCTTTTTTTTATGCAAGCTGTAGCTAGCATTTTCTTACAAGCCTATCCTGTGTGTTACCATCGCAGATACTTAAGAATAGAAATTGAAGGGAAAAAACAAGTTAAACCAATCAAAAAGATCCATCGCGAAGTATAATGATATGAGCGATGTAAATATCGAATTGATAAAAAGCAGTCACATTGAAATGATTCATGGTATCACCGGGTTTACGATTGAAAAACGCGAATCATATTCCCAAGATTCAAAATATACTTGGTTTTGTGTGTTATTTTCCCATTCGTATCTTGCTTTCTGCGCCGCGAGTAGAATGCGGCGAACGAGAAGTAATATACAGAATCTCCCGTCATGGGGATGCAAGTTCTCACAAAGAAAACAAAAAAAACAGAATCAAGTTCCCTAAAAACACAATCCTGCTAATAATATCTCCAAGGGCGGAAAATGTCGTCCCACAGAACAGGAAGAAAGAAGTGGGAGGAAAAGAAGAACACAAAGTTTAGAGGTTCAAAAGAGTGGTGATTGGAACCGACTGCGCCCGCAGTCACGTCTCACAGATATAATAGATTCAGGCAAAACAAAGAAGTCGTGGGGGCGTGTGGTTCATTTACTTGTCACCGCCCTTCTTCTTCTTGCTGACGGCACCGCCTTCCTTTCCGAAACCGATACGTAATATGGTCGGGTTGGAATCATCCTCGTCGTGGTAGAAACCGAGCAGGTAGGGTTCCATGAGTTCATCGTCCGCGGTCTTTTTATATTGCTTGTGGATTCTGGTGGTAATCGTGCCCTGTTAGCGGGGATGGTGAATCGGTAGAGAGGAATGCTTGCAAATGCGGGGTACATGCACATGGGGGACTCGAGACGGGGGGGTGTGGATTCTGTTATTGCTTTTGCGGGCTAAGCGGGAAAACCGGCTGGAAAGGAAGCTTTCTCAATGGCCTCGTTCGACCAACCGAAGCGGCTGCTCCGGATGGAGAACTCGACGGACGATTGCGGCTAGTGAGAGTGGGCGACAATCCATGCGGAATCGGTGCAACGTGTGCAAGGATGAGATGATGACATCGGTGGGTGGTGGTGTGATGGTGCGGTGACAAACGGGGGGGAGGGGAAAGGAGAGGGAAAACTCACGCATCCAAAGCGTCTCGATAGGTGACGCCCTTCAGGTTTCTCGCGATGAACGATTTACCCAGAGGCGATATCAGTTCGAACTTCTTGCACGGGGGGTTGGAGATGTGCTTCGTGAGCAGTTCGCTCTCAGCTAACGTCGTCGGCGAGGTGTTGATTTTCCTATCGATATGTGTTGGTGATATCATACATCACAGCATCACCAGTCGGCGGTTCGACTTACCAGCCAATCTTGCCAATGTTCTTGTCGAGTTTGAGGGCGATTCCTCCTTCGACTGCGAGGGGGGTTAGAAATACATTTCACTGCGGTGAAATAGTTCTTGGAGTAGTGTATAAACACATACCGATCTCTTTCTCCGAGAGCACGCCGGTTGCACTGGAGCTCGCGCGTCGGTGCTTGGTGGCAGTTGGAGAGCTAGCGCTGGCTTCTGTTACGTCGGCGGACATTGTGTGTGATTAAAATATCGACAAAGGATAAGAAAAAATTGATAGAATCCCGCGAATGCAGAATAACAATATTCAGTTATACGAGAAAGCGTGGGATACGGATACAAGTAAACGGTGATGATGTTGGAAGAAAAGGAGGAACGGCTTCAAGAAGAGGGGTAGCACCAGCTATTTAAACGGCGGGCAGTCAAATAAATAAGTATCACACCGGTACTAATAAACTCGGAAACAGTGCGGTTGCCCAGCCACATGACTGCTCCTCACTTTAGTTTCATCCATATCGAAAGTTGTACATACTTCTTGTCTTGTCGTCCAGCCGGATTCAGCGGCCTGTCCTGGTGATCGGGGAAACCTTCGGTCAGGGTGGGCTCCAAATAGCCTGCGCTCTGTGCTAAGTAACGGTGGATATAACTCCGTAGACGGCCGTCCGCCCTGACCACCGTCTAATTATACTCTCTAGCCCATACATAATACACATTCACACACCATTATACCATAATATTCTATCATTCCATATCGTTGGCATTGAAACGATATTCACTGTCGTTGAGGATAATCGCTCACGAGAGGTACATTCATCACCCACGCGACTCTCAGCTGACGACCACCACACTCAGACAATCACCCCCCCGGACGTCACCGCCTGTTCAAACGGGAATGGGCGAATGCGGGGTACGCGCCTAAACCGCAATCAGTCCGCCGCCCCATCTTTCCCAGAATCCGGGGAAGCGAAAGCGAAGCAAACAACTCATGCACAATCCCACCCCAAACAGATACTCTCCGTTACTTCCAGATTTGATTGAACGACGACGATAAATATCGATATTAATATTGCTGATGCACTTAGAATCCTTCCCGCTATGTACACTGCAACATCAGAGCACATCTTCGTAAATAAATCATAAAAGACACCTTTCCCTTCCAGAATATAATTACCTAACGCCGTAAACATAAACACAGCTAGAGTTGCAACATCGCTGAACATACAACATCCATATAAACGCCGTCGCTGATGCAATCAATATAGTACAGAGGTATCTCGCAACAATCACAGCATAGGCGAAAAAAATAAAACAAACATAGATTCGTCATGATACAGCTTCATAAAAGGAAAAACATGCTAAAGCAAACCTATTCAGAGGCCCACCCTGCATCCGAATATTCAAATTCGGAATCTTTGATGTCATCTGAGAAATTCCTCTCAACTTCTTCATGCATATCTCGCTCATCGTCAGCTGGCGGGGAAATTGATTTTTTCTTTACGCGACGTTTTCCGTTATCATCGTCATCAACTTTTCTCTTTCGTCCGTTCGAGGATGCGGGTGAGTAAGCTTGCGGATAAGGCGAAGCAGATTTGGTTTTCTTCCGAACAATCTCTTCGTTTTCGATATTCTCTGCCTTTCTCTTTCGGTTGGCAAAGGTTGGGCTTTCTGGAATGTTGTTCATATGACTAGCAGGACTGGTAGGAGTATTCGTTCGAGATCGCTTCTTGAAAGGGCCGATCTTCCAAAGGTCGATGTTTTCACCCTCGCTGTCCCGCCCCCTTTTAGAGGATGCACTTTTCGTCCCCATTTCCTCGTCACTAGAAAATTGTTCCACAGACGAAAACCTTTCTTTAGAAGCCGTGGAAGGTCGGACTGGTGTGTCATCGTCAACGATAAAACCTCCACCGTGATCCTTTGCCTTTTCTTCGATGAAGAATCCGCCACCCATATCTTCGTCAGCAAGAAAGCCGCCTCCGAGAGTTTCTTCGTCGGCGATGAAACCTCCTCCCAAACTTTCTTCTTTAGCGGAAAACCCGCCACCGTATTTGGCAGGATCTTTTCCCTTTCCCTTATCCTGTCGCCTTTGTGGCTCATCAACTGGTGTTTCGGCCATGAAACCCCCATCCTGAAACTTGTTGGGATCATATAGTCCCTCATCATCCATCTCCGCCATTTTCTTATCAATAAACCTCTTCCATTTCTCGTCTTCATCGACCTGAGTCTTTGACCTCAAGAGGTCTCCAGCAAACTGATCAACCTCATCCGTGAAAAATCCACCACCACTGTAATGCTCATCCTCTGTGCTTTGTGTCACGTGCTTCTGCTTTCGTGCTTCAACGCTGGTCTCTTCGATTTCAGAGGTAGCCTCCGTCACCGTAGATGCCTTTGGGCTCGTTTCTTCACCCTCCTCAGCATACCCATCAACATGCTGTTTAATGCGCAACCTAACAAAGAAATTCCTCCACAATCCGAGAAGCCTGGCCCTTCGTTCTTCATCGGCAGCTTCGGCTTGCTCCTTCTCAATATGTTTAATCATCATCCAAATCGCATCCTCATTCTCTTTGGCTGCCACAATTCCCTTGATAACTGGAGTAGATTTTCCACCCGTTCTAAAATCGAATCCAACGACAGCGTCGGCAACAAAGTGCCCGATTCCAAGGAATTCGGCAGCGACACGAGCCATCTTGTGTGGGATATGGGCGCCTCCCGCAGGCAGCATGGATGGGACGTAAAGATCAATGTTTCCGTAGGCGTTCTGCGGGACGATAGATCCGATGCAAGGCTCAGGAAGATAAAGAATCGTTTGGAATTCGGCGTACATCCCGGTTTCCTGCTCTTCAGGCGCCTCATACTCATCAATCTCAAGATCCTGTGGTCGCTTGGTCTTCTTGACTTTCTTATGCTTTAACGGTTGCTGGCCGGCTTTGACCTCCCGACCGAGCATATACCATTGTGTCGCGGTTTTGACTTGTTTTACGTCTTGTCGTCGGTAAACAGGAATGGACTTTTTGTTTTTTCCTGTCATAGTACCACATTCGACTTTGGGATAAATGACCTCGTTTTGACGTAGCTGTTCTTCGATCGCGAAAACTGGATGACCTTTCATTGCACTAAGACTTTTTGGGATACCTTCCCGTAGAACCCTGTCTTCCATGGCGGCGTTCTCGAATTGATCTCGATCAGGACCTAGAAATGAAGGAACGGTATAGGGCTTCAAAGCTTTCTTCCACCACCTCGTTCCTTCAAGTGTGCCTTCAACGCGGAGAGTTCTGGTGAGGCTGTTATAGTTCTTGACATACTTCCTTGTAATGTCTCGGACGTAATTGTCGTTATCGAACGCGATGACATAACTCATTTCGTTTTCCCAGTCGGACTGTGGAGGCTCAAAGAGTGTGAGATTTCGAACGACGCCCATGCCAAGGGGGTCTACAGCAATCCAGGATTGAGACATGACATCAAATACCTCAACCCAGTAGACAGGGAGAGCAGGATCGTGAATGCGAAATTCTATTTCACGCTCTGATTTCGGTGTTAGTAGGCAAGCTTGGAAGCGTAATTTGCTGGAAACATAAAACATACTCTTCTTGATCTTCTTTCCAGCGGGAGGCGCTCCCGTTCTCATGGCAGCGATAGGATGTCTCCAATTAGCACGCTGAGGAGGTCCACCAAAACTTTTATTCACATTGCCCACAAAGGTACTAGCATCAGTGTCATCGTCGCTAGTCTCATAGTCGTCCTTGGCTTCAGTCAAGGAGAGCATCACCTGCTTCTTTTCATCGTCGATGCTGTACTTCGATTTGAACAAATAACTTAAAGGTTGTAGACTGCAGACAAGTCGTGCGTCCAATCCAGCTCGCCTGAGTAATGCGCAAAATAGCTGCGCGCCAAGGTCTCGTGTGCCTTCCATCCTCTTTGCTGCAGTTCTGAATTCTTCAATCCAGAGACCGCCATCACCGCACATGCTATCAAAAGTTGGTGGCATATAGCCCCACAAAGCCTTGCGCATGCCGGGTCTAGTGACTTCAAATCTGCGACGGAAGGCGGCGGCCGCGTTGGAGAGGCCCTGCTTGAAGATTTTACTTTGCTGGAAAGAATTGTCGTTCAGCTCGGCAATAATCCGCTTTTCGAGAATGGGAAGGAGATAATTTTGCGCCTTCTTGTCGTTGCAAAACTGGGAGCGGAGGCGGTTGTGGGCGAGGAGACAGAGGACGTGGAGCTTGTGGACCTCCAGCCGAACCTTTCGTTCGACTGGAGTTGGACCCTTGCGGGTTGGCTCCTTGCCTCTGGAGGGCTTTGGGACGGAGAGTTCGAAGACGACCGGTTCGCCGTCTTTGCCGTCCCTCGGCTGCTGGAGGGGTTCTAGAATAAATGTTAGACATAGGGCACCGATGGTTTTAAAAAAAAACTAGGAGACTTACTGACGGCGCTGAGGTCGAGGGTTTCCCACTCGACCTCGCTGTCACCGTCCTCCTCGTCCTCCTCTTCCTCGTCGTCGTCGTCTTCCTCTTCTGCCTCCTCCTCAGAGGCCTGCCTCTGAGTGGGCGTTACGGCCCTCATCGGCGCCGTAGCTTTGGCCCTCGGCCGCTCCGTCTTCGTTTGCGCTGGTCGGGGTGGCGTTGGAACCACTGGCGGTTCCTCGGAGGCGGGTGGGGCAGCTGTTCGTCGAGTCAAGGGCTTCTTGCGCTTTGGAGGCGCAGCCTCCGCGGCGGCAGGAGCCCTTTTGGTGGTTTGGGAAGCTGCGGCGGCTTCCCTGGTCTCACGGACGTTCTCAGCGAGCAGGTGCTTGAACTCCGCCGGGATATCGTCAAATCTATTAGACAGATATTCAGGCTCCGGTTCAGCACGGCTGCTGCTGGAGGGCGCCGGTCTTGACCTCTCGGGGGCGGGTTTTCGTTTGGAGCGATTTAAGGACATCGCTCTATTGTCCGGCAACGGAGGGGTGATGGAGGGGCGACAGAAGGCGAAGATGGGGCAACCGCTGGCGCTCGGATGTCAGTGATGAGATGAAGATGGTTCTTGGATGATGGTCCACTTACGCAGGCGCGATCCGGATGGTGCGGGTTGGGAGGGAGGAGGAAGGAAGGAAGAGCGGTGACTGTGATTGATATAGACGGAGAGTCGAAGATGCGGACGAGGGAAAGTCGACGGTGACGTCGCTGACAAACGCGTCGCAACACACGTGTGTTCACGCCGTCACATGGGCACACTCCACCGCCAAAATCGACCAGAACTCTGCTCCCGCTGTTGGAATGGATCGAGATGGTGTCGCCGTGCTCATTCTACTTGGACCAAGACTATTCTACGTCTAAGATATGCTTCTTCCCTGTAAGAAATGGGATGTTGTGCTATTGTGGCCGGCCTAGGTGGGAAATCCAACAGTCAACACAGATAGAACGACACCAGGAAGCGACAGTCTGGATAGGAATGTATGGGACACAGAATTCCTATTTTTTGCACCGTTTAAAAAATACAGTCTTAGATACGTCTTGAGAGTACTGCTCACAGCCCTTCTATGATAGCAGACATAGGTGCTACGTCTTTAGGGGCTCGTCTGGGATTTCAGGGCTCATAAACAGACGTGATGAGAGCCCATTGCCCCGGAGCCAGAGACGGCTTCACCCAGCCCTGAGCCCTACTTACACTCTCCCACAAACTCATCATGGGCCAGGCAGCCGTGACCTCGAAAACCATCCTCCTCTCTTCATCACCGGTTACCAGCAGTTACCTATAGGCTTCACCGGCATCCCAAACATCCTCCAAGAGATATTACCAAGCCCGGCAAGTTACCAGTATATATATATTTGTTTTCCTTGACCAGTTTCGTTACCCGACAGATAGCCTCACAAGCCCATTTCGCGATGATGTTGAGATTCAATCCCATTGAAGCAGCCATCATGGGCATCCGGGCTTTTTTCTGTCTTGTTCTGTGCCTTCCTGGTTTTACCTACGCGTTGGCTGTAGCTTCCCCAGTCACTCCAACCTCTATTGGAAACGAAGGTCAGTTATTAGATTTCTTGATCAACTAGAGGATTACTCACCAAGACGTTTTAAACAGAACCGTTACCTTCGATCGAACATCTGCTCTCGTCCCACCGGTTCTACAAAAGCTATGAAGAGTCTCTCGCTCTCATAACCTCGATCAACCTCCCTCCCTCTTGTTTGTACAGCTCTCTCACAGAGTCAATCATCTCAAAGTGCTCTTCCTCTCCCACCCTTCTTAGTGGCGAAGAGAAAACGTACTTTGCGACAAAACTTGCCATCTGCGAGTTAACTTCTGCCAACATCGATTACCCTCGAGATTGCCGAGGTGACATCCAGTCTCCACGAGATGTGCAAAGGTGCATCCGAAAGCTAGAGAGTAGACCTCAATGGTGGACGAGTTGGAGCAATTGTTTGCAAAGTGTCGGTGTGCTCTGTCAAGCTGTTAGGGAAGATGCTGAGAAAGGTATGTCAAAGAAAAGAAACGTTGCCCTTTCATGAAGCCCTTCTATCAAGCCCTTCCACCGAGCATGCGCCTTGGGACTGCTATTTTTTGCAACGTCTGGCTAATCATGCCTATCTTGTCACTATTTAATCACAGACAACCTTCTAAAGTTGCACCGGAACCTCACCATCCTCCATTACCAACTGGAGACCCAATTAGCGACATCACTCACCATCCTCTCAAAAGACATAAGACACGCAGACGGCGCATCGAATACGGTGCGCCAGAAGCTGTCATCACTCATACAAGACTTCGACTCATTCATAGACCGTACGATATCCCCAATGGACGAGCGGCTCCGAAAGCTGAGAGCCGTCATGGACGGCATCTCACAGCTGCAGACCACGCACGCTGTGAGACTCGCTGAGCAGAACGTAATGTTCAGCGAGCAAGTCGACAGTCAAAAGGAGATGATGGAGAGGAACGGAGAACTTGTCAACAAGATTCTCCAGATGATGAAGCTCCTGGAGGCAAAGTTGAACGATCGTATCAAGCTGGATGAGGAATCCAGACTTGACCACATCGAACAGGTAAGTAATTGTTCCGTCAGTAGAAGTTATAATACTGACAAATGACGTCCAGGTGCAGGTCGCCATCCGGTCTTCGACCGCGAATACATTAGACTCCATATTGGAGTCAATGCAATCACTTGGCTCTCTGAGCGTCAGTATTTCCGACCTCACTCGTTGAATGATTCCTGACAGATTCTATGTAGAACAACGCTGGTTCAGCCATGCAAAACCTCCTCGACAAAATCTCGCAAAGCCAAGTGGTAAGTTTGACTTCCAATATTGAAGAAAGCACCCGCTAAACATTTGTCCAGAAAATAGAGGGTGTGAATGAGGACTTTACCACCCTCGCATCCGCCCACGAGAAAATCTCGTCCGAAATGCGATCCCAAGAGGTATGGCCCATCCCTCCATCTCTAGAAACAGAAATACAAGCTAATATTGCCAAGGAGTCTTCGACCCGTCAGCTAAATGCTATCCAAGACTTCGCCGCCCGCGTCAACGAGACACTCGTCAATATCCTCACGGAAAGTACCACCTATCTCCGAAGACTGGAAACCGCACAGATGGCGTTCCAACAACGTGGATACCATTCCGCTCCATTAACGGAGATGAATATTGTGACCACGTATCTTCCATTACTCGTCAGTCTTCTCGTTCTCATCGATCGAAAGAGAACCGCAATCTTGGTGTTTGCGTTTGCCGCTGTCTATACGTTTTGTATGACCGCTCCGTGGGCTCAAGATGGTGGAGTTGATAGTGAGGAAGGGAATTGGGGATTGATCGATGGACCTACCAATGGATACGGGATCCAATGGCTTTGTGATTGTATCAAGATGTGGGTGGAGTACGTTCTCGCATTCGTCTCTTGAATGCAAAAGACTATTAGGACATGACCCTTTTTTTCCATGAATAACCTTATGACGCTTTTCCTTTCTTTTACTTTAATAATTTTTCCAGTTGTATTTCTCCTCTTCACCGTTCTTCTTTCCATGTTAGCTCTTCTGCGTACAGCGAGATGTTGATCACTTTTTTTAACTTATTACTTTTACGTTATTGTTGTCCAGTTTTCAGGATGCACGACGCCGGCCGAAGCCATGACTGGACTATTACGTAGTAAATACAAGAATGTATACAATACAAAGGAAGAAGTCCTCCACAGAGAATGATAATATATACAGTGTATCCCGATCATACCGCCAGAAACCTAAGCTCAAGTCGACTAGTCTCATAGCAGTAACATCAGGGAAAGCGTTCATCATAAGAGAGGAGTTTGTATTCCATAACCACACCTCCCTCAAAATTTCCCTCCCACAATATCTTAATTTTCAATCCAGTATTTTATTTCTTGCCATCCTTCTTCTTCTCTTCGAATACGTTTAATCCTAGACCCTCGGTGTCTAGGTAGACCTTATTCCTTCCGCCGCTCTCCGCTAACAACTTGGCGATGCTTTGTGCGTTCTCGATCTTTCGTAGTTCAACGTAGCTCTGCGACTTCTTGATAGATTCTCCGATAAGCTCCGCAGCGCGTGCCTCACCCTGTGCTCTGTTGTTACCCGAGAACCGTTAGCTATTTTTCATACCAAATATGCTCTCAAAGCTTCTAGAGAAACCTTCGAAAGTGAAGAGGGGAAAAACATACCGAACAACCATAGCCTGCTTCTCCTGTCTCGCTCGATCAACCACGAACGCCGCCCTCTGCGCCTCCTGTTGCGCAACTTGTTTCGCCTCAACCGCAGCCGTAAACTCCGGCGAAAACGCCAAATGCGTCAAACTCACATCATCCAACAAGATATTAAACCTCGCCGCCCTCTTCACCAAATTCTCCCTCACAAGCCGACTGACCGCCTCTCTCTGCGTGATCAATTGCGAAGCGTTGAATTGCGCCACAACCGACTTCAAAACCTCGTTCACGATCGATGGGAGCACCCGTTCGTCGTAGTCCACCCCGAGGGTACGGTAGATCAACGGTAACGCTTCGACGCGGGGACGCGAGAGAACTCTGCAGGTGATGTTTACCATTTGCAGATCTTTGGTGCCGGTTAGTGAAGCTACGTTGCGGGGTTTGGCGCGGACGTCGTAGGTAATCGGTGTTTCGAACCACGGGATCATTAAATGGGTTCCTGGATACCATCAGCATATATGAAATTTATGATATTTTACTCATCGATATATGTGTATATGAAAGTGGGGGGATACCTTCGCTATAGATCTCTGGTTTGACACCGCCTAGTCTGGTATACTTGATCGCTCGGTGACCACCGTCGACTAGAAGGCATATTCGTCAGCTCGGATATTATAAGGTCATAGACGCAAATAGAATAAATCGCACCGTTGAAAAGAGCATTGCTGGCGGTGACGGCAAGACCACCGAGTAAGAAAAGCGCAGCTCCACCGCCGATGAGACCGCGTGGGGATCCACCAGGCATTCGAGGTGCGCCGCCACCGGACTGCTGAGCTCGTTGTTGGACTGTGCGGACTAAGCGTTCCCAGGCCTCTCGGGGAGATTGACTCGGTTCCATGGTGCGGTTTGGCTCGGTATCGGATGAACCGTCGCTTCTGCTTCCGCTGGGAGATTTGTGTGTGTGTGGTGGGGGTGAAGGATGTGAAGTGGTGATGTTGGCGGGATGAGGCGGGTCTGGATTGTGGGGTGTGAAGTTGCCGATATCAAAAATTTGAACGCCAGGAAAAAGCAAAGTTTAATCGAAGCGATGCTCGACGCATTTGTCTTCACTCCACTTCAACAACCTTCAATTTCATAATCTTCGATAAGTTATGCCTGCGAACTTAACAAAGGTAGCTTGAAAATTATTACACGCTAGCAGACCTTAGACTTTCTTTGTAGATGCTTGCTCATGGTATTGAATAATACACCACAAAAAAACCCGCTCGCTAAAGTTCAAGAATCCGTATATACACGTAAATGCATCATGATTCCCTGATCTAACACTACCTCGAAGGCGCCCTCTGTCCCAAAAACTCCTCCAACTCCGCCTGCTCTTCTTTAACTTCATCCTCGTTCCACTCCCTATTAGCTGCGATCTCACTCATCCCACCATTCCAAATCTCCCACCACCGCCGCTGCAGTTCCGGCTCCTCCATCCGATGAGTCTGCATCACAGCCTTCAACGCCTCATCACTGAATTTATAATCTCCCAAATCGATCTTTTTATTCTTTAATCTCGGATCCCGAACTTTCCTTCTCCATTGGATTAGTCTCCGCCAATATGCTCCCAGACCCATTTTATTCTTGCGGTGTTGGTTGATTGACATGGCCCAGTCGCGGAGAAAATCTGCGATTTCAGTAATAGATAACCCGGACTCAAGCATGTTGTAACCTTCGGAGAAACATTCGTTGCGGGCGTAGATTACCCAAAATTCCGCTTCATCGTCAGGGGAGAGTGGTTCGATTGGAGAATCGTCAAGAGGCTCCGCTTCCTCTTCGGGGTCGGATTCTTGGTTTATAAGTTCAACCACATCTCCTACATCGTCGTCGCCTGTATCGTGATCTGGAGCACCAGCGGGGGCATTGGCTTGTTCCGCTTGATTCTCAACAGGTTCTGGATGTAGCTGCGCGGGAGCTTGTGCGGCGGCGGCGGCGGCGGCTGCTGCGGCTACACCTGGGCCATTGATATCTCTCGGTGCCTGACCTGGTACCACGATTTGAATCATCATCGGCTGCGGAGGCTCCTCTGGCGCGACTGGTCGACCAGCGACAGCCACAATTTCTCCCTTCTCATCGACGCCCTCCCATAATCTATTGTAACAGCTGCTCTTCGTCTGACTGTAATGTTGATAAGGATTATCTGGAAACAAAAAGGCGCCACATAACAGGCAAAAGTGCGTTCCACACCTCGAACAGTACTAAATATGTATTAACATTCACCGTCCGATATTGGAAAAATGGATCTAAATTTACCATATGATTGCAACCGCCGGATTTTGAGATCGGAATAAGACAGGTAGGACAAGGTGTGCAATTTGCCTCCAGGAACTCTTCCGTGAGTTTCTCTTCCTTCTCTTCTTCTTTCGTTTTGATGACACCAGGCGTTCTACAAGACCACTTGTATCCATGCCATGTCTTCCCGCAGTCCGCACAAAACGCCAGAGAGCAATCCTGACAAATCGCCAACTGATCTTCTCCACTGTCCCGTAATGCCGGCCCTCTACAGAAATTCCTCGGACAATATACAACGTTCTTCATGGACTCAAAT
The DNA here is from genome assembly GCA_036971365.1 of Dactylellina leptospora. Taxonomy (NCBI): domain Eukaryota; kingdom Fungi; phylum Ascomycota; class Orbiliomycetes; order Orbiliales; family Orbiliaceae; genus Dactylellina; species Dactylellina leptospora. The sequence goes on along the minus strand of JAJTUC010000017.1, from coordinate 292,108 downwards.
GCACGTTTCCGTTTCAGTTTGAGGTACCGTTCGACAATATCTGGTTCCAAGAGAACCTGTAGCTCAGCGGGAGCTATCGCGCCTGGCTTCCGGGGGATTTTATGGACATTTCCTTCCTCATCGATGGCTTCTTCCGGGGGGAGATCTTTCCCACAGACGTAGTTCAAGCATTGAACGCTGCTTACGTCTCCTTCTTTAATCATTGCTGAGAAGTAGTCTTTTAGGCACGGTTTACAGAATACGTGACCGCATTGGTTGATTCTGTGGCAAATAGCGCCTTTTCGTGGTTCCAAGCAAACTCCGCCTGTGGTAATCTTGTCAGCATGTTGTAACTTCATATCTGATATCCTTCAAAACTGAAAATTCCTACAATCAAAAGTCCCCTCGTTGAATTTCCTCACTTTCATAGTGCGATCGAACTCCAAAATCTCGATCTTCTGCTTCTGGTTCACCTGGAGATCCAGCGGTACGGGTAAATCGAATAACCTATCGGCCGAACTTTGCAAAGTGTCGATGCAAGAGAAAATAGCCTGATCCCGTAAACCTTCCCAAGTTTCAAACAAATCCGCTTTTAATCGTTGTAAAATCTGGGGTTCTAACCAACTGCTCACGAGCCTCATATTTGGCGGAACATCGTATGGGTACCCCTTGGGTAGCTGGAACTCGAAAGTCAGCGGAGGGAGATGGGTGATCTCTGCGGTCTCCTCCCGCTGAACATCTTCGCTGCCGTCGAGGAGGGTGAATTTGGTGGCGATAGGTGCGGACGGCGAGATTTCGATATCGAAGGACCCGCCGAGTTTACCGATTTTGGAGAATTCGGGGTAGATGACAGCTATGGTGGCGATTTCGAGGATACGTTCATCGTCGTCCGAGATACCGGCGGAAGGTTCAAGGACTAGAGTGGATATCTGGGAGGAGAGGATATCGGCAGTGGTGGTATTTGTGCGCAGAAGACGAGGCGGTGGAGGCGGTGGGGCTGGAGTCGCGCCGACGGCCTTTTGCTTTCCCTTGTTATTTCGCATGTTGAAGACGATAATTATGAACCTCGCTGATTATGGAAATAGGTATATTTCTATCTGATAGACGGTAGTTTGCGAGAGGGGAAGAAGGCCGCGAAGGACCGGTGCAAATTTATAAGCTGTAGCTGAGTCATGGTGGAAGGCACGAAACATGCTGGGGAGAGTCACGAAGCTGCCTAAGCGGCCAAAAGTTGGAGTATGCGATGTTATTATACTTTGTATCTCTCCAACCATTGGCCCAAAACTCTCCCTTCAGGGCTCAAAACGATGCCCTTCCACCGTTCAACCTATTTCATCTCCGATATCTCTCAAATACCTGCAGCAACAGCTGCTATTCACTAAAACTTATCAGATCGCAAACACCTCGATTGATTATGTAATCCAAATTTCGCGACAAAGCGCCGCATATGACGTCAAGGTTGAGGATATCTGGCCGAGACAGCGGATTCCTTGAACTCGAACTACCCCTGAGAAGTCGCCGGAACTGACAAAGATCAATCCACGGTTAGACGATCCTAGTTTCATGTTTGGTTTCGGTGCACTGATACACAAATCACACTTGCCGTTTTATTCAGTTCATGTATAAACGTTCATGTCGTTGCATTCAATGACGATATAGTATGCAAGGAAATTCTTGATATCGGTGTGAGCAAAGGTGTAAACTATCACAGAATCTAGATGTCTGAAAACAACGTGGACAACGGCTTAATAATTTGCGTAGGATCATGACCAGTCGCGTCTACAACGTGGTTACATCTAATATTTACCCATCACTGGTGCCACTATATTGCGCTGATTGCCTATCAACCCTATCTTGGGACCGAGCGAGTATTGGCCCTCCAATACCAGAACTCTCAAGCAAAAAATCGTCATCTCGTAATCCAATGAGCTCCAGCAATTACAGGATATGTGGCGCCGCCATTATCGGCGCAAACGATTAGGTCCTCCTATATTCTACCTGTGCGCCATGATTGTCTTCCTCTTAACTCTCACACTGATTGCCAATGGGCTATGCTCACCTTTCACCGAGAACTCGGGGTGGAGCAAAGAAAATGCTCCTGACACGAAAGGCGTTGAGTCAGGATGGAAATACGCCGACCCGAAAATTGATATACAACCAGACGTTAACGACGAAGGGATCTTAGAGAAGCCGAATCTTGAAGAGAACGAAGTGGGCCAAGCAGTAATAGACGACGACCCCAGATCACGACGCGGAATACCTTTAAATCCACCAGCCAAGGTATCTCACATCCATGAGGCCCGAGACCAGGTACATCTAAGCTACAGTCCTTCTAGGAAACAAATGCCTCCAAAGAAGTTAGACCTTTTTATGGACTGTCCTGACGATATAAAATTGCTACCGAATACGTCCATACCCACTATCATCTGGCAAAAGTGGAATAATCGAATCGATCCCGGAAATATTTGGTCCCAAGAAGATTACATTCGCGAAAGCTGGCTCACCTGGCGAGCAATGAATACTGACTGGCACCACGCAATTTACTCCGACGCCGATGCCGATGAATTTGTCAGAAACAAATTCGCCGATCGACCTGATATTGTCGCCGTATATACTATGGTCCAACAGCGGGTCATAGCATTCGATCTGCTGAGATATCTGCTTCTTTACGAAAATGGCGGGGTATACAGCGATATCGACACGACTTGCCGGGTCCCCATAAACAAATGGTTTGAAGATTTTGGAGAATACCGTATTGTGGCGGGGATAGAAGTCATCCTCCAGGCCGACGAAGAACATCCTCTCGACTGGCAACTTGATCGTTTCCAACTTACAAATAAAATACAACTTTTACAATGGACGATCATGGCGGAGCGGTCGCATGCGGTACTGAATCGAACTATCGAGGCTTTGGTTTCGAGGGTTTTGGAAGATGCAGAGTATGTACAAGGTGATATCACTGCTCTGTGGTATGAGACGATAGATCTTCTTCGTATTTCGGGGCCTGGACTCTGGACCACGGTAGTGAGAGAATATATAAATGAGATTATGGGTAGAGTTCTGGGGGACGAAGAAATTGCCGGTATTAAAGAGATAACGCAGTACGGAGACTTGTTGCTACTACCTAAAGAGATTTGGGCACCAGCGGCGTCTGGTATTCAAGACAGTAAAGCATATGTTAAGCATTATTGGAAGGGTAATTGGAGATGACCTGAATGTAGTACTTCGAGTAATAACTTCATCTCGCATTTCAAAGAGCCCGTAATAAATTAATACCGTCACCTCATGAGGTGCTCAGTGCGTTTAAATGATGCTTTATGCCCATATAATTATTCCCATAATGCATGCCCATACCTCGATATCCTGGTTCAGTTTGGGAACCATCGTCTCCCCCGTTAGTTTCTTCGGCTTCTTCGTTCTATTCATCATTGTCGCGGCCGTGCCTAGGTCTGTGTGTTGATGTTGGAGATGCCTCCCTGCAATTTTAGGCTATTCCTTCTGGGCGGCGGGTTCAGACGTCAACACCAAACCGTTCAGTGGAAATCCAAGAACCTCCATTGGCTGCCTCCAACCCACGCCCTCCGCCTCCAGTATCAACCTCGCCCAGTCGCATGACGAGGCCATCGGGAAGTTGCTATCTCAGTTTCATTCTCTAATCCGACAATGGCCGCCTTACGCCTCCCAGTCCGGTCCCTGCGGCCTTCGTCGATATCGGCGGTCTCTTCGAGTCTCAGACCTGCTCCTCGAAATGTATTGCGACAATTCACCTCGTCCTCCGTCGCGAAAGCGGCTACACCTCTCACCAGCAGGGACCCAAAGACTGGAGAGGAGCTACCGAATATGAGAAAAACGCAGCGGCCTCGTATGTCGATCCTGTCAATTGCTGGTATCTATCAAGCTAACTCATAGAAACAGCGATTGGCGAACTACGTGCACCCGTCATTAACCCCACCGACAAATATGCCACCCAATCCGAGCAACTACACGCCTACGGCAAATATCTCATGTCATGCCTCCCAAAGTTCATCCAACAATATTCCGTCTGGAAAGATGAATTGGCAATCTACATCCCTCCGCAAGCCGTCATTCCCGTCTTCACCTTCCTCAAAACCCACCACGCCGCGTTGTACACAATGATAGCAGATATAACCGCTGTGGACTTCCCGACACGTCAGTACCGTTTCGAGGTCGTATACAATCTGCTCAGTGTTACGTACAACTCTCGGATAAGAGTCAAGACATACGCCGACGAAACCTCGCCGGTCCCATCTGTCACCCCGCTATATGAGGGCGCGAACTGGTACGAGCGGGAGGTGTACGATATGTTTGGAGTCTTTTTCACGAATCACCCGGATCTGAGGAGAATTATGACGGATTACGGGTTTGATGGACACCCCTTGAGGAAGGACTTCCCGTTGACCGGATATACGGAAATCAGGTGGGACGAGGAAAAGAAGAGAATCGTGTACGAACCTCTGGAGATGACGCAGGCATTTAGGAACTTTGAGGGAGGGACAGCGGCGTGGGAACAGGTGGGAACGGGAACGGATAGGACGCCCGAGTCGGTATGTATCTCCGTCTTCGCATTTACAAGCCAAGCCAGCAGTGCTGCTTGCCTGGTCTTACAGCGCTATGACCCGCTAACTTGCGAAAACAGTTCAAACTTCCAACTCCCAAGCCAGAGGAGCCGGCGCCGAAAAAGTAAGAGCTGTAGTAGATACCCACGCGGAGTGGAATTAGAGACTCGCTGTATATTTATGAGCTTTGTTGGCCTCGTACATATTTTTTCCTGTCTTGATATACAAAAGAAATGGTATGATTTTGAAGCAGCATGGTGTCCCGATTCTCTGAACAGGTTCTCTGAGGTTCCATCGTCGCCCTGGTGTGATCACGTGATATGCAAGAGCCAGCTGCAATTTAACTTGGCCACTCGAGACGCTCAAGCGCCCGTGCTTTGATGCTTCGAGTAGCCACCGTGATATTGTAGCGCCAGCAGCTGAACAACATGTTATTAATGTATTGCTTAGTCAAGAGCCCGTAATGATATCTGAGGTTGAGGTGTGGAGCGAGCGTGTTTGTCGGGCGAAAGTTTCTGTTCCTTGCATCTTTCACCGCCAACATCCACACCCATTTTGCTGTTCCCATTCTTCCTCTCATCTACAACCAACCATCCAACCTCCATCATCTTTACAGACACCCACCATCTCCATCCCTTTCCCACCCCCTCCTTCCGCTATCCTATCCTTCGCCTCCGGTACCTCCTTACTCCTTTCCGACACTCGGTCCTATCATCCGTATCCTTCTGGCCTTTTCCCCGCCCGCAACGAGCATTATCCTCACCTGCCTAATATCAAACCATCGCTCCACATCTTCCCAACCAGCTCCAAGGACAGCCGGCAACATCTTCCCTCCTTTCCCACTACTTCATATCGCCATCATTGCCTGGTAACACTCGCGGTACCGATACCCCTTATCACGGATCTCTTGCTCAGCTTCATTTACTTTACTCTACAACACTTCCGACAACCTGCCCACCATGGCTCCCACACAGCAACAAGACACATTCATAGATGATTCGGACGACTTTTGGTACGCCCCCATTGAATTGGCGTGTCACCAGGAGACTGGAGGCTCTTGCTAACCTCCTTATCTAGCCCGTTATGCGTCGAGGAGTTTGATCTCTCGGACAAGCATTTCAAGCCTTGCCCCTGTGGCTATCAGGTACGTTTCAGCTCTCGCTCTATCTTCGCCCGTGTGGATCCGAGTAGCTAACGGCGCGAATCATTCTAGGTCTGCCAATTTTGCTATAACAATATTCGCAAGAACCTGAACGGCTTGTGTCCCGCTTGCCGGCGAGAATATACCGATGCTACAATGGAGTTCAAGACTGTTTCGCAGGAAGAGTGCGTTGCCACACCTTGAGGAACCCTTTTTGCAGGCACCAGCAGCTAATCCGGAACCTTTACGCACAGATACCGTGCTGAACAGCAGAAACAATCGCGGAAAAAGCAAGAGCAGAAGCAGAAAGAGCTGCAGAAACGCGAGCAGGAACAAATCACCCGCAAACATCTCTCCGGACTTCGAGTCGTCCAGAAGAACCTTGTGTACGTCACAGGTTTACACCCTCGGATCCGAGAAGAGGACCTGCTGCAGACGCTACGCGGTGATCAATACTTCGGACAATACGGCAAGATTATCAAGATCGTCGTAAACAAACGAACCGGAGAAAAGGGATCTTCCGACAAGGGCGCAGGTATGGGTGTATACGTTACATTCCAACGGAAGGAAGACGCCGCCACTTGTATCGGTGCTGTCGACGGTAGTGTTAATGGAGAACGCGTCCTACGAGCCACCTACGGAACCACGAAATACTGCTCTGCTTATCTGCGCAACGAGCAATGCCCTAACAAAAATTGCATGTTCTTGCATGAACAGGGTGAAGAGGTGGATTCATACACGAGGCAGGATCTCTCTTCCTTCAACGCTCAATCCTCCCAACGTGCTGGATCATCGCGTACGGCCCCGCCGCCGCAGCCTCCCATGGCTGCCGCAAGTAGTACGCCGGCACAGTCGACGCCGACGTTACCCATTCGCGTTCCGAATTATCAGAATCATCCTAGCATAAAACCTTCGAAGTCGCCTGCGGTACAAGAGCACGGCTCGCCTACCGAATCTTCGGCACTGCCATTATCTGCTAGTTGGGCTGCGCGAAGTACTGGAACACCCGTCAACAATCAATCTAGTAATGCTGCCGAAGACAAACCGCCCTCGAAGGGGACGATTCTACGAACACACCCTCCTGAGAAACGCCCTACACCCGAGCCTCGGAAGCTAGCAAAGGAAGAACCTAAGGAATCGCAATCGAGTCGAACCTCTACTACAGTGCAGGTTGGTGTCGATGGCGCTGATTCGGCCGAGTCAACTAGCCGCTCTAAGAGTAAGGCTGAGAGCGTTGAGACGAAAGCAGCGGCGCCGCCGCCACCGCCGAAGGCTCCTACACCTACTATCAGTCCGCCCGCCGCTCCGGAGAATCCCCTGGAAGCTATGCTCGCAGATTGCGTTAGGCGTATAACTGCAAAGAACTTTAGATTTCGCTTTGACAAGTCAATGCTGAGTGAGGAAGACTACGAAGAGATTCAAAAGATGCCTCCTCTCATTGACAAGTTTGGAGGTATCAAGCGACGCGAGAGGCTCAACAAGGAACGTGAGAGAGAGCTCGAGGAAGAACGAATTCGTTTACAACAGCAAGCTCAGATCCAACAACAAGTTCAACATCTTTCTCCGTTACCTTTACTACAGCAAGTCCAAGCCACGCAGCAGCAGCAGCAACCACTTCAACATATCGCCCAACAAGTTCCAGCAAGACAGACCACGAGCCAATTATTTGGTGTCCAAACTCCTCAGTCTCAAGTTCAGGGACCGCGGACTCAGACACCTGGCTCTGCTATCAGCCAGCAGCACCAGAATATCATGAGTGCCACACAAGGCCTACTTCAGCAAACGCAGTTAAACCAGCCTCTTCCTCAACATCATACTCAACATCACACTCGTTCTTCCAGCCGTTACAATTTTGAAGGCATCAAAGCTGCTCCTCCACAGCAGATTAATCCTCAGCAATTGTTGCAGCAGCAGCAGCAGCACCTGCCAGCTCAAGGGCTTCTTTCTGGCCAGATATATGGTCTGAACGCCTCGAACACAAACGTCCAAGGACCTCCTCCTGGATTGAAATCCGCGGCCACTCCACCAAACTTGATGGGGCTTTATGGGCACCCCGCATTTGGCCTTGGAGGCATGGGAAACACAAACCAGCAAATCGGACATATGCCCGGCCACGCTAAGAGCGAGAGCCAAGATTTGATGCAAATGATGAGGAGCGGCGCTGGAAAACGTAAGTCCCATCTCTCCCTTCTAGGTGTCCCGAGGTTACAGCGCCAGGCTGAAATGGCGGTGGGTAAAGATGCGGATCCTGCGATCCTTCAATCGCGTCTTGGACCTCAGCAGCATCCATTGCAGCATCAACTCGGTCTCGTTGGTCATAATCAGCAAGGTGGGTACTTGAACCATTATCATCAAACTGCGGCCGGTGGTTGGCAAGGCAGATAGTTTTGCCTAGTTTGAGTGATAGGTTTCCCAAAAGAAAGGCCATGATGAGCTCGAAATCAAACACAGAAGACAGCATATATGCACACCAAAAATTCCGTTTTACCTTCGTACCAATGTTTGGCTTTTCCCATAATATCCCTACCCCAAATATCCTTCATTTTCTTCTTTTTGAGTTTTGCGGAGTTATTGGCTATCCTTGATTGCTTTTCATTCATACAGTTTTTTATGCATCATCCCCAACTACCTTTTACAACACCCCATTCAGTACCTGACGAATTAGCATATTCAATCATTTACGAATCTATGACGACCAACAAGGGGATACACGGCGTTATCGTTTACATTGTATCGACTTTCAAAAGACAAAACTGTGGATGTTTTTTTTCCTTCACCTGTCCAGAACTTACTGCATTTTTTGGGCTAGACAACTATGTTTCTGGCAATCGTTGTTATCCATGTCACAATGTACCCACTGCGGTTTTAGTACCTAATGAGGAGGATGGACCCGAAAGGACGATCCTTCGTTTTCTTCAAACAGTACGTAGCCAACCCTTAATAATCCTCAACATGGCTCATCTCTTCCTTCTTTTCCTTTCCATCCCACACTTCTGGCTCGCTGAGCTACCAGTGAATGTTAAATTACATCTCTTCACACATCGTAAACTTGAACTCTTTCTGATCTTGTCTCTGGAGAAAACAGGTAGGGTGCCTAACATATTGCTGTCTTCTGTGTGTGCGAAATCAACATGCCGTGAAAGCCTGAACCCGGAACCAGCCTTCTGATTGTGACTAACCGATGCTCTGATGCTGCCTGACCCACCGTCTTTCGCCTGGACCTCGAGGAAGATATTATCGTAAACTTGGTTATACTAGCGGCTAATCCGGTTTTTGAATTGTAGTCGAGACTGTCGAAGAAATTACATTGTCCCCGGAAGAATTCGAAAATATTGATAGACTTGTGGAAGATAAGACAGACTTTATACAAGCTACACCTCCACCTACAAATACGACCAAGGTCAGCGCTCCATCGATTCCTGTCGTTCGACCTCAGGACATCCCTGTCTTACCCGCCACCCCGCTTCTCAATTATGCTGTCCCTGGAAGCTCTCGATCTCCTCTGCCAAAGGCTGCTACGCCTCTTACTACACCTGCTACACCTCTCACTCCCCTTACTCAAAAGTCTCAGCCTGCAGCCTCTCAATCCAAGACCAAGAAAAAGGATGAGAAACCACAAGCGCCTCCAACCATGGCTGCCGTAGCTAAGGCTCCGCCGCCACCCACTTCTACGCCTCAAAAGCCCGTTAATAAGGAACTAGTAGGAAAGAAGGCCAAGCCTCCTACCTTGTCGCCTCTGTCTGCCGTTATCGCGGCTGCTACTGCTGAGCCGTCTCCAATATCTGTCAAATCCGAGGCGACTTCGAGTCCGAGAGTGATCAAACTTCCTGCCCTGGGTCAAGCTGCCGAGCCCGCAAGTGCAAGCTCATCTGTTCCACCTACCCCTATTTCGGGTGCTCCTCTTCCAACTCCTCGGGCTCGCACTATGCGTATCATCTCTTCGACCTCTACACCTACTACCAAAGATGCAGATAAAGACAAGGAACAAAAAGATAAAGACGATAAGACCCATGGTACGCACGGTGCTCCGATAGCAGGTGCTGCTACAAGGCAGGGAACGCGGCCAGCTACACCGGCCAGTGAATTGATCAGCGATACGGCTTCTACAACGTCTAGCAAACGTGGCAGTATCAGCAGTCCCATGGTTCGTAGCGATTCTATTGCATCTAGCAATATTGCAGTTGCTGGAAAAGCTGCAAAATCCAAATCTGCTCTGAAGAAAGAACGACAGGCTTTGGCGAAGAAGGAAGAAAAGGAGAAAGAGAAAGAAGTCGCCCCTGAACCGAGTCCCACCATCGAAGATCATGCGCCGGTCGTAGCCAGAGCGCGAAAGAAGGAAAAGAAAGGCAAAGCCGCGGCTATCAATAAGACTGTTAAGCCGAGTACCGCTCCCGCTTCTCCTAGAGTTGCTACCCCAATCACGGCTTCGGAAATGGATCACAGAGATGATAGATCCAGCCGGGCTGGTAGCATTAGTGTCGCTGCTGCATCCGAGACCCATCATGATCAACAAGGAGACCAAGGCCAGAATGATGCTGAAAACGATTCGAACAAGAATGATTTACTCTCAGCGATTAATCCTAATGAGATTATTGCTGCGTTTCATGAAAGTGGCGAGATTGATTTCCCGGACCTTGAGATGTTGAAACCAGTGGTCGGGCTTCAACATCGCTTTGATATCACCGCTAATGAGATTGCTGAGTTTGGTAAGAGACTTAGCATGGCTGTTGCGGCTTCGTCAGGTGAAGTTGGCGATCATCAGATCAGTGTTGAAATCACTGCCAATACATCGGGCAGTTCTCCTTCAGGCGCTTCCGACGCTGGGAACGCAAGTGCTCCGGCCGCAACTCGGCTTATCGTTACACCTGGCGGTATCATGCTTAAGGGATTGACATCAAATCAAGAAGCCAAGTTCATCAAACTGGAAGAACGGTCTGCGAAGACACCTACTCCATTCAAATCATCAGACCTTGCCAAAGCAAGTCTCCCAGTCGCTAAAAAGGAACTGGCAACGACGCTCGCGGAAACCTTGGCCACCAAAGCCGCAGGTCTCGCAGATTTAAGTCTCGAAGACACATTGGCCTATTTGAACCAATTGAACCAATTTTTAGAATTTTCCCCAGAAACAGCCGCGGCTGCGGCTGCGGCTGCAAGTCAACTGGCTCAAGCGCACACACAGTTCAGAGAGAACAAAATCCAAAACCAATCAGCAATCCAACAAGCTGCTGCTTCCAAGTCCGTCGTTGCGCCAATTTCCAACAAGAAATCTAACAAGACTCCTCCTCCAGCAATGGCCGCTATCGGACCACCACCGGCACCGATCAATCCTGCTAGCGTAGCTTCCGCTGCCGTCGCTGCAGCCGCAGGGTCTCTTGAACAAATGCTGATGATGGGCTTCCAAAGCGCATTTAATAGCAAGCATATGACTGAAAGCTCGATGGGCCTTGAAGAGGCGGAGAAGATGCTGGTTATGAGTAGGAAGGAGACGGAGGCTTATGAAAAGAAGTTGAATAACCTTGTGAAGAGGAATAGACGCTTGATATTTGGGGCGTTAGGGATGCAAGTATAGATGGTACGGTTGCTTTTAATGCACTTTTTTTTTTCGTCGGCGTTTTAGGTGTCTGCTCTTTTGGCCTGTTTTATGAGATTGATAGAGAGAGCTAGCACCGTTTTTATTAGCTAGTTAACCGTCGAATAGCTAAGCCGTAGCCACCGATGATGCTTATCCGTAGACTTTACGGGTTTAGTTGTTAGTGTTGTCATCGTCCAGCGACGCAATGGAATTATTCAAGATGATGAAACTAGCAATATCCGGAAATTTTATTATTATTATTAGAACTAGGTGATACATTAATGAAGATATAAAGCGAGAAAACTTCTGATACCGGTCGTTGTCGCCCGATCCGTAAGTGCTTGTCTCGTAAACCAAACGCTGATTGCGAATCCCTAAAGCTCGCTTATTCACAGAAGGATAAATGATACATGGTCCTGAGTATAATTGTGACATCCTTCCTCCAGGGAAAGACTGTCACTAATGCTACATGTAAGGGTCAACAGAAGAGGCAGTAATGAATAATTTTTTTTTACAAAGAATTCGTATTTCTCTTCAAAAGCCGCGAGATCTACTATGTGATAACCAGTCAGCCATGACACGAGAAATAAATGCCAAGAATCAAAAGGGTCACTCCACTTACTATTTGCAGTAATAAAGATTTTGGAATATGTGTAGATGTGACTTTGTCCTCACGCCACGACACGGCGGTAGAATACGGATAGCTTGCACTGAACGCCGTTCGAGAGCAAGGCCTCCTTCTCCCCGTGGTGGTGTGTCGAGGTGGAGAATTTGCGGGCGGTTGATCAACCTTGGCGGACGCAGTTGGAATGGGTAGTTGGACGGTGTAAGGTCTTCGGATATGGGTCTGTTTTCGGACATCTTGGGTCACGGGTTTTTGCTGCATTGGAGAAGAAATGTTAGCGGCCAAGCTTCTTGTGGATTTGAAAAATTTTCTGTGGAATGCGGATTGCGTATGTGGATTAAAAAAAATAAAAAATGAAAAATTTGATTGACGGGTGCTCGAACCACGGTATTGGGATTATGGGGTAGATCTTGCTCCGCTTACCTCGAAGAACCAAGCTGGCATGAGTGGAATATATGCAGCTTCTAATACGGATCTTATGATATCGGCGTCTTCGTCATCCGTGACGTTGAAGAATCTTTTGCGAATCATGCATTCAAAATCGACTTTGGCGATTCGTTCGACAAACGGTAAATTCAGAATATGGCATCCATTGGCGTATGCTTGAAGGTAGCTTATATAGCAAACCTCGGAAGGGTTTTCGCAAGACAGAATATAGTCCATTGTATTTGAATCTCGAGCTGTTTGAGATGCAGCAAGAGACTTTAGTCCGTGCAATTGAAATGTCGAAGTTTTTGAAATGGAAGGTATTATTGAAAATAAAAATATTTCCCGTTTGTGCGATGGAGTTCAAAGTCGTAGACCTGAGCTTCTGGCTTGTCGGCTTCACGATATAAAAGCTCGATGGGAAGCTGGGAGGTCGCCTTGGTTATAAAAGAATGCTTGATCATGCCCTAGCAGCGAAGACTTCGCAAGTGAGACAGCCCGAGCTATTCAAATTCGCCAAAAGGAGTATCATCCGCGGTCACAATAACAAGCGGCGAGCCATGGTCCCCGGTTACCCTCTTGTCACTCTGATACAGCCTAATACAGAGCTTGGACGGTGATGGAATTGCATGGTGAGACCTCTCGGTGAATGGCATTGCCCATCCCCCCGCAACTAAATCTCGCGGGCACAACTACCCAAAATGTCACTAGTGGGCCGCAGCATGCGTTTCGAGATGGATTTGGCGAGGAGGTCTCTCGTCTCCCCGTTGTTCTTGTTGGAGACTGTTGGAAACAGCGGACTGATCGAGGCAAAGAAGACACCGGCGAGACACAGGAAGCGAGAAAGAGACGAGGGCGCGCTTGGCAGGTCGAGCAGGACGACTTGTAAAATCCCATCCCCAAGGCCTTACTTTTTAGAATACGCTCATACGCAGTGCTAATTTCAGTTCAGCCCACTTGGCAGCAATAGAACAATCGTAAAAAGCAGATCCCAAACTCGCATTGCTCTTGAATGAGATGAAATATGCGTTGTGGCTCCCATTTGGTGTTTCTCTCTCTGGTTAATTGCCTCCTTGACGAGCGCCTGAGGCTGGCCGGACATGGTAAGGAGCCATGCTTGGGAATGCACCGTCTTCGATCGAGAACCGTCCCACTCGGTTGCAGGTATTAGCCAGATGCGACGAACTTAGCATAGTCGTCCTTTCCCCCAGCACTTTGTCCATTCGGTCGACCAGTTTGCCCCCCAAGATGTCTATCTTAGCCAGGATGCCTTTCCTTGGTGTAACCAGTTCCGGACAACATGCAACACAATGCAGCCGTTATATTTTGGACCAGCTCGTCTACGTCAGATTGTTGTGCTCCTCACGCCGGCGTATAAGCAGAAAACGATGTTTTATTCTACTTGGAGCTCTTCGGGCTTCCTCGGTCTTTACCGTTGTCCTCGTGGCTATCGCCAAAATACGATAACCCGCAGTATTGTCGTAGACATTCTGGCCAGTGCATGCTGTGGGTTCTCCCGTCGACGTGTGCACATCCGGTGAATTATTTCCTTGCTTCGTTCAATGTTTCGGTTGTAGAATTTCCCGCAGGTCAAGCCAAGAGCTAGTTGTGTAAGGAAACGTATTCCAGGTCTCTTTTGTATGTTTCTGGGGATTCTAAACAAGATAACCGTCTCGAGAACCTTGGCAATCTGCAGACTTTTCTCCCTACATATAACAATATCGCGCGCGCGCTTTGTGACAAATAGTTTTATCGGCCGTGCCCAGTCATCCCCCGTGGCGCACGACGTATCCATGCGTATAGACATGCAAGACAAGTCCTCTTTGGGGTGGATTTGGTAGAATTTTCTACTAACATTCCATGCTATTCTCGATCCATCAACTCCACCAAACTTCTTCCCACCATCTTAGAACCTTCCTTCCGACGTCTGAAAAGGTCGTGTCATTCCAGCAACCGCCCTTGGAATACTCGTGCCAAGAAATATTGATCGCCTGTTTTACTTAACGTTACTGAGAAGTTCTGCGTGCGGTTTTCCACAGCTTTGAAGTGATGCCATGGGGTTGAGATGATCGATTCTGTTCGAACTTAAGAAGTACTTTTTCCGAGTCCTCGAGGCACTGTCTTGAAGAAACGACGTAAGGGGGAAAGAGACATCTCTCCGTTTTCAAAGAGCTTTGACTTGTCTCTGCCGCTAATTCCTATATTAACACCTCAATATTACATGATGGCCAATGGGAAAATTCGATGTTATACTTCCGTGTCTCAACCGGACGATAATCGCTTCTCGGTGTTTCGTAGTAAACCCCTCGTAGATAAAGGAGAGTTTAGCTTCACGAGACCGAATAAAACCTTGATGCACTCGAAAATCGAGGACTAGTTTACTTGTCGGTAGAAAAAACTACTTTTGGTATATAGTCTCAAGCTCGTGCCAAAGAAACCGGAACGTTGCTCTTCCGTTCACCTTCACTCCTACTAGCCCCCCTTTTCTGCTCAATGATGGGCTCTTCCAGACAGGGGATTGGACCATATTAACTAATTACTGAGTGGAGGCTATCATCTTCTATCTCCGGCGAATTATCATCTGGTGCCTGAATGGAGCTTAGACTGTCCCGGGAGCGGGTGCGGTTCCAGCGTACTGGTATCGAGAACTCCTCTCGGAAATGTCTCATCCTCGAATTCCGTCGACATTGAAATTTCAGATCCCACAGGGATATTGTTTATTTGAAAGTTCTAGGAATATTAGTCCAGAGAGTTCGCATCCGGAAATAAGAAACGATAAACTCCGCTTGGCGTTTCGCTACTTCATTCCCTCTCGCTTATTCTTCTTGGATTCTCTCTTGGGATGTAATCATGGCGTTGATGAGGGGTCAAAACGACTCGAGTCTGCTTGATCGATGTGGGGTTGCCCTAAATTTCTAAACACTATCAAGACGATCTCTTGTATTGAAACAATTTCTCCATTCAAAAGAGACCTAAGACGTCAAAACGTTGTCACCAGCAACTGGATATCCCGAACTACCTAGAAATAGACTAGAGAAATAGACTAGATAAACACACAAGACTATCCGCGCATTTCGCTGAATCCAGAATACTCTCTTGATCACATCCATCCAATATTAGCTAATGTCGAAAAATATGACCTTTAGTACAATGTCGATCGAGATCCGATCAAACTAGGAGGGAATCTACCCAAGGTGCAACGCCGTATACCACCTACTCTTTGCCCAGAACTCGCCCGACCTTGGCGGTGAATTCCGGTTCCATGGGTCGATAGCTACAGCGACATACAGCCGCAGCCGCAAGGAATCTTTACTGTCTCATACTTTTAGCAAGAATTCTCCATCACTTCCCACTCGACATCTATGTCTCGCTCGATCTAGATCCTCATACTTCTTGTAGTGTCTATGGACATTATGTGACGAAGCAGGCTATCGTAAATATCCCCACAAGGCAAATTCCGAAACGTTTCTAAGTTCCCCCACTTTGACGTATACTTTGCGCCTAAAGCACGGATACACTCTGGATAAAAAACAGAGCTTCAGCCCCTTCCGCCGAAGCGTTAATCCGGGACTAACAGGAGAGGTGGTAACTCCCTACTGCAACGCTGCGCGGCCAGCCTTACAATCTAAGACTAAGCTGTCAACCCATCATGGGAAAGTTTCCTTTGTGATATCAAGATCTTGAAAATTGAATCCTAAGATCTCAAAATTAGCGTTACGTAAGAGCCCCAGCCGCAGACACTCCCGCACTGCACCGTTTTGAGTATCTACTGTCAGAAAACTTGGTCGTAGTGCATTATGACATTGCCATTTCACCATCTTTAAACACAAATCTCCCAGTTACATTTCTCACTAACCAACTTTTTCCTAATCAGGGCTAGACGAATAGTTTACCTAAAAGGATGCAGGTATGTATCAATTTGATATCAACACCCATAGGTTATTCTCGCTGACGCGGATGTACGCAATACAAAGATTGTTATATAGCTCCCCTCCACCCTCGGCTGAAAGCTTTTGCGGAGTACCTTGCAGCTGAAATAATTGACTTTCATGGGAACACCCGAACCGGCGCTCAAGCCATCAACGCACAATGAATTGCACGATTGTTAAATTTCGCGCATCTGCATAGAGCGGCAGAGAGGACATATGACGGAACGTTCTCGGCCTGTGATATCTCACATGGAATCAACGGCAGCTGTGTATCTATAATCTGGATGCGCTCAAAAAGACATGTGTAAATCAGAATCTCAATGTTGATTTCAGCCGCAGCTTTTCCAACGCATCGCTCGAGCTTGCAAATTTTCCTTAGTTGCCTCGATTCGCAACCCCTCTGGGAAAGATATTAACATCTCTCCTGTTATCTACGAGTAGTATTACCATGGATCAGTTTTGAGATGATGAGATGATAGTATTTTCGAACAAATTTGCGCAAGGGATTTCAAGACCTCAACATCTTATATAACCTAGGTTAAAGTATTTAAGCCGAATGGACATATCGGTCAATATGCAGACTTCCAAATTCCAGATAAACAATCGTACTTGACATGATTATTTCTGGGCGTATGCTTAAGGTAATCTGATGATGAGAGTTTGGAGGTCTTTACTTAGAAAACGCATTCTTGAATTAGCATGAGCCACAACGTAATATCCGCATAGGCAAGAGTCCGGATCCGCGAATCTCGTATAGAATAACCACGGCTATCAACCGCTCCCCACAACCAAATCGTACAGATACCCAGCCATCTCAATTCCGCTGACAGTCTATGATCATCAGCGAAGAGTTTTCTACAGAAAGTGTCTTGAAGGAGCTCCATGCACCTGATCTGAGATTCTAATATCATTCTCGGAACAACTTACCTCCATTTCCCCGCCAAGTTGCTAGGATTCTCGCACGTTATTATTTGTTTATGTTGGCCACTCAGAATTACCCAATTTTTCAAAGAAGCTTGTAACTCCGCTTATTCAACAGACAGGGGAAGGGGAAGGGAAGAGCTCAGAAGCTAGAATGACACCCAAGAACGTGGATCGATCTGTCAATTCCCAAAGGTACATCTTGTTCGTCATCAGAGGGGTCGCGTGGGACAGAGAGTCTATACTTTTGGATGCCTGTTTCAAAGGCTCCACTTCGGCTACGGTAAATCGCATCTGCAGGATGCCTAATTAGGGAACTCGTAGATCTCGCTGCGTAGCCGGATGCACTATTCGGCTGTTGTGTTTTTAATCCTTTGTGCACAATGTGTTGGAATCTCTAGATCTAGGATGCCACGATATTATTTTCCCCACAAATCTGGAGCTAACAAGCTGGAGCTTTCGTCGGTGAGAGCGCGGGGTATAGAGAAGAAAAAGCTAGCTACCTATCTACGGAATGAGTTTCCCTGTCACCCCTACCACGAGACCTCGTGGACATTGAAAAACGCGAGGCCGACGATCTTTAGGAGCAGAGACGCATTGCATGGGGCCGAATAAGGAAGGTATGATACTCAGATGTATTCCAACACTGGGTGGCTTAGAACGTCTAAGAAAGATCTGTCACTGAACTTTGGCACTACCAATGCGGGTGTGGTAGTTTGAGCTCTGGGGGATAACAAATGCCTGATCCCTGCCTGGATAACTACCCTTTTTTTTTTTTTGTTATCCATGCATGCATGCATGTCCATTTACGAACCCCGCGAATTCATCCAAGACATTGCGGAGTTGTATTCTGTGGGGTAATACCCGTCGATGATAACTCTCTGCGTCTCTGTGACTTCGTATTTACCGTCTGTCACTTACGTTATGAACACACACGGTCCGGCGTTTGCTACCTAAAACGCCACGCTGCATATTGTCAACAGCTTGCAATTATAAATAGAGGAGCCGTTCGCCCGCTCGGTAACATGTGAAAGATAAATTTAAAAAAAACCGTCTCTATCTCGCTAATCTCATATCAAGGAAAATGGAAAAAAATAAAAAACACAAAATAAGATATCGAAACGGACGAACGACGAATTTCGATATACGAACTCGGGAACTTTTACCCCAGGCCAATGACGAAGCCAAGGAGAGGTTGGGATCTTTCCGAGATCCAATTCGGATCGCATCGACTGAAACGAACCCTCCACGTCTATAATGCGAGATTTGACTTGGCCCCTCCGGAATAAATGCCGTTTCGGAACACGACTGTCTTCACTGGAATAAAAATTTTCCACTTCGTACGGCGCTAAACGCAACTACAGTAAGAAAAAAAATATTAAAGAACGAAGAGATATTCAGGGTCTTTTTGCGAACTCGGGCATGGTGGGCCATGAGCGGCAACTAAGATAGGCCGGATATGCTAGACGTTCTTTGGCAGGAGCAACACAAAACCTATTCAAAATAGACTCAACGGCGATTGTTTCCTGCGACGTGGCTATTGGGAAGGATGCCGGTATACTGGCGCTTGACCCGAGACGAAGAGCGCAAGTAGTGGTGATTATTTTGAGGGCTTTCGTTGGTGTGGAGTATATATCCTTAAGCAGGAGCTCGTCGACGGGGTCGATGGATTTTTAAACCGAAGATGAGCCGTGGATCGTGCCCGCGACCTTCCAGGCCAGAATTGCATGAACTTCCCGATGATGGTTCGAAATATTCTTTAGTAACATCCAGAAAGAACCAAGGATGAGAAGCATCATGTATTTTGTTTTTCATGCCGCGAGAATTTTTTTATTTTGATATCAAGACGTCCCGTTGATCAATATCAGGGGAGAGGACATGCGCTCTCAAGAGCTTCTGTCTCGCGTATTTCCCATGCGTCAGGCCGCCGTGGTTCGGATTTCACTGCTTAAAATATGAGGAATTTGCGAATACGAGCGAGGTCCAGGTAATCTATCATCAAGTGGGCTTAAAGACGATTTTCCCGGGATTTCATGCGTATCACGAGTAGCTGCTAGCTCGAGGAACGGACGGACGTCTGGACCGTTTGAGATCACGGATTGAGAAGTTCGTAACAGGCTACAAAGCTTGATCATCCACGCTTATTCAAAGCTGCCAATTTGGAGACAGGCGAATTTAAAGTTCCGTAGTGAAGCATTCCGGAAGACACCACTTGAAGCCGTGAATGAGAGCCAGTGGAGAGCAGCAGCGACGTTGAGCCGCCGTTGTTTGCGCTGTGTTGGGTCGGCGCGCCGGTAATTTCCCAGCGAAGACGTCGGATGCATGGCATCCTGAATGATTGGACCGACCCCCCCTTCTAGTGTTCCTGACTAAAACATCCTCGACCACGCTGAGCATTTATCGATTAGGAACAAGCGCCGAAGAGTGTTTCCTCGATGTCTACAATGCCTGCTTCCATCAGCACTTGCATGGCTCCTATGGCATCCCAGCCCAGCAACTGCTCACATGAGCCCCATCTTTAAGAGGCCCACCCCGGATCAAAAATAATTTGGACCCACCGATCTTTACCCTTTTCCAAGTTTTCGGCCTGAAGACGCAACCATCTCCAAGATGCTGTCGCATAAATCGTGCGAGAAAGAAAGAGCAGTTGGCCCTAGTGGCTTCCGATTGCTCGCACGTCTTAAACGTTAATACCCCAGGATTGCTCGTCCAGCCACAACTGCAGGACATCCCGGCTTCGGCGTCACAAGCCGAACGGTTCGCGGAGCTATCGAAGAGTATTTTTTCTTCCTGCAAGATGGATGAAATCGCAGAATCGGCTTTGAGGCAAGATTCAAGTGGATTCTGGAGGTCGCCACCCCTGTTCGACGCTGTCATTGGAGGAGAGAATAAACGAGACGGGACGAGATCAACCACACTCTCCAATGCGACATGTTGGACTACGTTCTAGCAAGAAAAATAAAATAAATCCATATCGCGAAGGCTCCCAGTCCAAATATTGCACAGGAAAAACAGGATTAAGAAGGAGCGTAACAACTGACATTACGTTTGCGACTATAGTTTCTCAGATCTGTCAGCGGTGTGCCCAAAGCCCCATACTGTCTGCATGGTCGTGGTGCTACGGTGCACAACGGACAAATGCCTGGAGGTTATCAGCTGCTGCACTCGCCAAGGTTTGTTAGCACCGCTCCTACCTTGCATGGAATAGATGCTCCCCACAACGTCAACGCCAAAGAACAACGGGGTCCGGAAAAAAAATTAAACAGAACAAAAAACTTCAGATATTGGCAGGATGCTACTCCCACTCAAAAGAGCAACATGCTCGGGCTAGGCAAACTTTGTTTCTTTTTTCCCACATGCCAGGCCCCATGAATGGAGCCGAGTTAACCTTATTGGTGCCCCTGCGACCTTTTGTAAGGGATTGTCTGGCCCTTCTGACTGGCATCTGAAGCTCTCAACGCTAAGAGATGAACAACAGGGTTCCTCATCGGTATGCACCCAGCGCCAAACCGGGCAGAGGGGTTAATTTGGCAGCTCTGGGGAGCTATCCCTCTGTGTCGGCATTGAAGGGACGAGAGAAAAGTATATAATTTCTCGCTGATCCCCCTCTATTCGAAATGACGCTCCCTTCGATATAACGATAGTGTCGAAGCTGGTTTCTTGCCTGGTATCATTCTACCAGCGCGTTCTTCTTCTCGTCGTCTTTCTCTATTCTCTTGCCCTATTTATAATTTTTTGTAGATACCCCATTGGCGACGAGAAAGAATGGAACTGGCAGCGACACTCTGCGTCCTACTGGGACTATTCTCTCATCTTGCCTTTGCAGCGCCAATTGCAGAGCCGGAACCAATTGGCATCGGTATTGATTTCTCGCCTGACTCTTCTCTGCCATTACTCAAACTGCCATACGCCACCTATCGAGCGTCCGATTACGATGTCTTGAATGATGTAAGTTTTATCACACAATCAAAACTGCGGTTACACTTCCCCTGCAAAGGCGACAGCTGCAAGACATCCCACACTTAACCGAACGACTTGGACGTGTTGTTCGAGTCGTCTTCGTCCCAATTTGGCAGCGGTTTCGTAGCCGAAACCACACTACCAACACGAAACAACCTGTCGATGGTTTCTAACATTCCTGAGGTATCTACTAGTTCTACAAGTTCAAAAATATACGTTTCGCAGCTCCGCCCACCGGTGCCCTCCGATGGCAGAGACCGGCGCCCCCACTGCAACAGGCGGGGATCCAGACCGGTGATGTGGGATATCAATGCATGCAGGCAACTCCTGAATTCCTCAAGGGTGTGTAATTCCCAGCTGCGGAATGCGGCCAAGCATAAAGGTTATTTTTCATGCTATAATATGCTAATGAAAATCTCCGGAAAGCTGCGTATCCCGTAATTACCATCGAGCCGCAGTCCGAGGACTGTCTTTTTCTCGATGTCTACGTACCGGCGGCTGCCGTCAAGGGGCAGGCCAAGAATTTACCTGTGATGTTTTGGCTTTATGGTGGTGGATACTGTACGTCAACACTCTTTTGTGCTCTCATCGAACGGGTTACCCTTATGGGTAGAGGCTAACTATTTTGGGATTTACAGCATTGGGATCCAAAAACTTCTTCATGTAAGTTCCAAAATAAGAGGTCAAGGTAGTTATGTCGCTAACAAACGTTTAAAGTTACAATGGAACACCGCTCATGAAGTCCGCCCAAAATCAAATGATATTTGTCGCACCGAATTACCGAATGGGCGCCTATGGTTTCCTCGCCGGCCCAACCGTTGAGCAACAAGGAGTTCCTAATGCTGGTCTATGGGATCAACGTGCTGCTCTGCAATGGGTTCAGGACTACATCGGTCTAGTTGGTGGTGATAAAAATGCAGTCACCGCTATGGGCGAAAGTGCAGGTGCTGGTAGCTTGACCCATCATTTGATCGGAAATAGCGGAACTTTAGATCCTCTTTTCAGACGAGCGATTCTGTCTTCTCCAGCTTGGTTGCCTCAATACGATCCCGGCCAACTCCAAACGCAATACGCCAGCTTTGAAGCCCAGGCGGGATGCACTGGTCAAGGACTCGCATGTCTTCGAAACCAACCCACATCAGTGATCGATAAAGCAAGCCAGGGTGTGATCTTAGCCCAGCCATATGGAACCTTTGGCTTCGGCCCCGCTGTTGACAATGCTTTTATTAAAGATCTACCTCCTCAAGAATTCGCCAGAGGCAACTATTGGAAGAACATGGATTCTTTAATCATCGGTCATAACTCCAACGAAGGCTTCATATTCACGAGCTCCGCACCCGCGAGCAACAGCGATGTCGTGACTCTGGTGAAGAAAACCTTCGCCAATGCAACTTCGGATACGATCGATAGGATGCTCAAGATATACCCCGAGCCCGGTATATTCAGAAAATATCTGACAAACTATCTTCGTTCTTCCGACCTCGTCGGCCAATTCATCGTTAATTGCAACACCCGTTTCATCGCTGAGGCATATGCCGGCAAGACCTATAATTACCAATTCTCAGTTATCCCCGGAATCCACGCCGAAGATCTCCTGTTCACATTCTGGTCTCCAGATATCAAACTCGGCCCCATCCAATTAGACTTCAGCCTTTCATTCCTCACATCAAAAAACCTAGCAACCGGCTGGCAAAGTTACCTCACTAGTTTCACAAGAACCGGGAACCCAAACACTTATCGTGAAAGGGGCGGGCTTCCGAGTACCTCTGAATGGCAAAAGGCGCAATTAAACGACGAAGTCAGAGTTTTAAACATGGATCTTCTGGGATTCAGCATGAAGAATGACGAGGATACCGATGCTGCTAGGTGTAACTTCTGGAAGAGTGGCGTTTGGACCGGACGGGGTTATTAAACGGAGGACTTTCTCATTTGCGAGTTAGTTCACGTACTTTTTTTTGACCTCTAGATGAGTACCTTTATGATGAAGGTGCGATAGGCTATTTATGATTTTTAGGTCACGGAGAATATTCTCTTACGCTCATTATATACTTGCGCTCATATTATTTAAAGCGAGGCGCATATTCTTCTAGTCTTGTCTGTGTTTAGCATTTATTTCTTGGTTTTTTCTTCTTCTTTACATATACCCATTTAGTTGGCGTTTTGATTCTTATACCTAATGAGGCAGTGGACATAGTTACGCTCATTTCAATATATCCTTGAAGTAACCCTCTTTACATCTAATCTCGAGGTTATGCCACGTACAAATCCAGTCACGAATCGTAAAGTGTCAAGGATGATTGTAAATCCCTGAAGATTATGTAGTATCTATTAGAAAACCAACTAGACTACAAATATTTTTAGTTCACGCCTCGCTCCGCGGGATAGATTTTTACACAGTGATACTCGTAACATCCGCTCCAGCAGTAACCTTCACAGTCTTATCCCCCGTAAACTCGATCCGAATCATCCCCACCCCCTTGGAGTTTTTAAACCCATGCTTACTCTTAACATTCAACACCCCGATGCCCTCAGTCCCAATTACCCCGATATTCGCCGCAGCTCCCATAAAGCTAGAAAAAATACTAACCGAAAACTTCCAAACCAATATCTGACAATCATCCAAATCCGCGGCAACGATGGTTTTCCCATCCTGGCTAAATGTGAGGAATTGTGCGGTTTTAACCTGTCCTTCGAGACTAGCGACGGGTTTCGCGGTGTTCAAATCGTATATTGTAACGGTCCGCGGTGACGATGAGATCGCGAGTTTTTGAGTGGGTCGGTGGAACGCGACGGTGGGATACGCGTCGACGACTTCGTTCACGAGCTCTGAAACGTTTTGTAGTACTCGGTCTCTGATCTGTCCACCCTGCGGATCTAAAATTTTCACGATCGCGTCCATGACGACTTTAATGATTTCTGGTTCCGCAAAAAGGTATGGATCCGCTCGAACAATGGATACCACGGTCTTTTTCGCCGCGATGCTCAGATTCACGAGTTCGGTCAAGGTAGTCGACCCAATACCCTTTTCCGGCGACGCGTGTGATATACAATTGGCTAACCCGGAAGCTAATAATGGAGCGTTCTTTTGTGCAATTTTGATAAATGCTTGGTTGATTTTCGTCATCCGTTCGGTTGTTAGATTGGGGACCGCGAGGATACGCATGAGGATGTGGATGACCTCAAAGGCGTCGAATTCACTTTGCCAGCTGAGCCAACCTTCGCTGACGAGGTCGATCGCGGCGTCTTGATATATTTTTTCGTTGTCGGTAAGGAATAGCTCGATCGATAGTGCCACATTCCGACGTAGGCTATCGCTGAATATTAGATTTTCTGAATATAAAGCTATAGCGCAATCATTTTCTGATCGGAACTTACCCGCGATCAACTTTGAACCCAGACGGGTTGGTGGTATCAAGGCAAATGATAATAACCGATAGAACGATGACGGACTTGAGAACTTCTCTGAGGGAGTAGAGTTCCGGCGATATTTGCGTCGGTACTATGAAGCCACCCGTTAACTCTATCCCCAAATTTAATGAAAGCAGATTCAGAGTACTCACAGAAGTCTTGCCAATATTCCACCGCTATTTTTATCTCCTCTTCTTTCAACAACGAAAGCTCCGCCTCCAACAATATTCGACACGACTCTCGAATCCAAGCTAAAGATAAAAAATACTTAGTTCACAATATTCCGAAAACACACAAAGGAGGATGAGAGCTTACGGTTCGAATCCGTCCAAAATTCACAAAGAAGCTCAAGATCCAAGCCCGTCCCCTCCGATTTTCTTTGTCTCCCAAGCATCGTAACCACCGTATTCTTCAACAACTCCTCCCCATCCGACATCAACTCGGAAACAGTAGTAAGATGCACAAGCGTATAGATCAAAGCACAAACAGACATCATCAATTTAGTCCGACTCTTAGGACTCATATCGTCCCACGCGGGGGCCGTATCCTCAGAATGTCGAATCATGATGGAAATATTACCCTCACAATCAACCTGCCCAAGCGAGATTTTTGATTGGCAATCTGCGGCGAGCAGATGCGTGAGCTCGATTCTACTCTGGCCAGATATTCGATCACTCTTTTCGTGAGATATGCCAAGGTAATCAGTTAAAACCGTGAGCAGACTTCTAGCCGGCATGAGCACCTCGTCATCTAGCACGAGTACCTGCTCGCTCTGTGTCCCCTTCGTCGATTTATACAAATACCTCACAATTGCAAATATATCAACCGTAGCTGTGGGATAGCCGTGCATACTGGGCGCTTTACTATCCTGCACGATCGCATTCGATAATCCGGAACTCCCATTCTTCGAAGTATTAAGCCAGTGTTCCCGCCAAGGTTCCTTCGAGCTATCCAGATCCTCGGGTTTTACACCATCTCTAAAAGTCGCGGATCTGGGAGAATCAGAGTCGTTGACGAGAGATCCTCCATCCGCGGCATCGACGTCCCACAATCGTTTCCGTCCATCAGCGTCCACCAGCAGAATGAGATTCTTCCCCTTTTGCGTAGCAACACAGACTAGCTTCCGAGGCGCCATCCCAGCCGGTAGCGTGAGCAACGTTCTCACTTTGAAAGGCGAGCTTTCGCTGACACCTGCGATAATATCCACTATCGAAGCACTACCGTTTTCGGAATATACTAACAACGTCGACCTTATCCTCGGAGCTAGATCTGATGGTAACACCACCGCTCCGGTAATCGGGCTCGAATGCAAAGACAAACAAGTCGATATTTGAAAATTATCCGGTTCCACGAGGTAAACGCATCCGTTGAGAAGACCGACGACTAGATAATTTCTCTCATCCGCGGCAGCAGACTTGGGCAACTGAACTGCTTGTAATATATTTACTCGATCGCTCGCCTTGGAGACCTCGACTGAATAAGTCGGTGTTGACAGGTCTAACAGATATTGATCGAGACTGTAAAAGTTGATTATATTGTCCATGGCGTAGATGAAATTCTGCTCGAATAATGCGGAAGCGGTGGAGTTGACGAACGTATTAGAATATTCTTTGCCTTCGGGTTCATCTATTGAGATATTATTAGTAAACCGTGTACGAAGCACTTGATATTAAGTTTGATAAGGTACAAACCTAGTTCGTGCCACTGGAAACCCCTATCTTTCGATACTTTGGATCCAGTGATTATTGAATTTTCTCCATTATTCCTGATCGTAAATGCGGTAACCTGTCCACCCCCACCGGGAGACTGGCTGGCGGTATAAAGCACTAATCTATAATCAGGGGATTTGGGGCACCATATCCGTTCGGATTCTTCCAAATCCTCGGTGTATATTGATATATTACCGTCCGAAAGGAAGCAGAAGACCAACTGTCCTTGAACCGCAGCACTCTTAATAGTAGACACCTCATCCACGGACGACAAGAAGGATAATTTGATCCCGCCACTTTTGACGCAATTATAAACCGACAACCCGTTAGTGTGCACCACCAACACCCTCTCCTCATCCTCTTCTTTCGGATCATGGAATAAGAGCACCGACACGATACTACCAAGCCTGGAGTCGCCGATTGATAAAGGTGGCTCCTGTAGCTTTGCAATATCGATGACCCCCGACGGTTTCCTTGAGAATGTCCACGGTTGAAGCCCCCCTTCCTTCTCAACCGTGAATATGGTGTTATACAAAGCACCCGGGATGGATAATAAAATCGGCCAATCTTGGTGCCCAGTCCATAACGTCGTAAAAGACAGGGTCGTAAAGGTCAAGACGGTCATCGAGGTCGAGCATCCATACACGAGCACATAATAATCCGTCAACCAATTAAACTCCATCGGTTTCCCATCAGTGTTCACAGCGGGAACAGGGATAACGGCCAACCCTCGCGGACGATAATCGACCCCGGTATCCGCGGATTGCAAACATCTCCCGTCGGTTGCATCCCATTTGCAAATCCTCCCGTCTAATGACAAACTTAGCAGGATTATATCGTCCTTCCCGTTCGGTGAGCGGACGGGTAGAGTCGCAAAGGCAACGATGGAAGAGTCATGACCGCTCAAGTACGTTCGGAGACGTTGGGCGGTGTTGTCTCGGGGTGTTTCGAAGAGTATTGCCGCACCGGAAGTATATCCCACAGCGAGGAGTTTGAGCTCTTGGATGTAGAACGAGGCAGTCGGAAGTCCCAGGGACGCGGGGAGGAGATGGTCCGGGGTATGAGCGAAACCGAGGGTCAACTGCGCCAGGGACGCCATGATGATGCCGAAAGGGTGGCGACGTGTTGGGACTACCGCGGCACCAGCACCGGGTTATTCATGAAGATGTGCCTATCGATCGAGTGGGCTATTACTGGCGAACGGGTACAGTCTGTCATCGTGGAGGTTCTTTCCAGTGATCTGACGGGGGGACTCCACTCGCAGGCTATATTGTGGCATGACGTTGTTCGCGTAGGCAAGGCCGCGTGAGCTCTTAGCTACCGTATTGGGAGTTGGGTTGGAAGCTTGCATCCCAGCTAGCGACAGGTGCCGAAACTTTACATCTTTAAATTTTTCTCTGATTTGAATTTGATATATTGCAATCACCGCAACATGGGGAAATCGTAAGTAGGCAGCTACCTCCGAGATTTGAATCTTCCGTATATTCGCGTATGCTAACATTCGTACAGGTCGAAAGATAAGCGGGATTCGTACTATCGACTTGCCAAAGAGCAAGGCTACCGCGCTCGATCAGCGTACAAGCTCCTCCAGCTCGACGCGCAATTCAACCTCTTCAAAGATGTCACTCGAGTCGTCGACCTCTGTGCCGCTCCAGGCTCATGGTCGCAAGTTCTCTCACGATCACTCATACAAAAGCAAAACGACAAGGATAGGGACGCATCAATATCAACAACCGCACAAAACGTGGCGGATTCTTCTCCATATGGTGAAACGGCACCAAAAAATTCCAAGCCAAAAGTGAAGATTGTTGCCCTAGACCTACAACCGATGACTCCTCTACCTGGTGTAATAACACTCCAGGCAGATATCACCCATCCTTCGACATTACCGCTAGTCTTGAAGCATCTGGAGTCAGACTCTGCAAATGTGGATCTAGTCGTTTCGGATGGTGCTCCCGACGTGACGGGACTTCACGATTTGGATGAGTACATTCAAGCACAACTTCTACTAGCAGCGTTAAACCTTGCGACCTGTGTACTCCGTCCCGGCGGGAACTTTGTCGCAAAGATCTTCCGAGGCAGGGATGTAGCGGAGCTGTATTGCAAGTTGAGGATATTTTTCGAACGGGTTACGGTGGCTAAACCGAGGAGTAGTAGGGGTAGCAGTATCGAGGCCTTTGTGGTTTGTGAGAATTATACCCCACCTGAAGGGTCCAAACCGTCGTTGGAGAATCCTATCTGGACGGGCCCGACAAAGCAGGAGGATATCGCGGGGCAGATTTCCGAGATTAACTTGGACGATGCGCCTGGTGGGAGATGGGTGGCACCGTTTGTGGCTTGTGGAGATCTGTCAGAGTGGGATTCAGATGCGACCTATCAACTACCAGACACAGATGAGAATGGAGTTAAGAGGGTCAGTATCGATCCAATTCAGCCACCGACAGCCCCACCGTATAAGACGGCTATAGAAATGAGGAGAAGGCTCGGCAACGGTGGCAAGATCGAAGAATAAGTTATAAGAAAAGG